>JACEGR010008506.1:0-36095 GCA_014170235.1 Listronotus bonariensis | reverse complement strand
CGTATTTCCCGATGCCAACCCTATTCAGCGAGAAGACGCTACCGATAGGAGCCGAACGATAATGTTTCTGACGCCAATCTTGTTCAGCACGTAATTCCCGATGTCAACCTTATTCAGCGATATTTGCCATCCCATACTACTTGCATGTGGCGCCAAGCATATTTTATTCTTTTTATCATTATTAAGAAGTAATACGCAGTAATATGATGATCGATTAGTAACGAATGTATGTTACGCGTTGTAATGTATTACTATTAGTCGTATAGTGCACAATAACAAGTAGTGATACCTATTATTAAGGATGTTCCGCCGTGATAATACTGATAATATGTCGAAATAAAAGATATCTTTGCATTTGACAACAGTTGTATAGTGGTGGAATTCAACAGTGAAGAACATAACCTCGAAAAATTCACAGCACTCGTTAGAAGTAAGTTTGAAGACAATAACTTTTCAAAAGGGGTAGATAGTTGGATTTCTGATTTTTCCGAAGCAACATTCTCAAATTGGGTAGTATGGAAAACGTTTCCTCATCCAATTCGATATATTTATAAAAAAATATTAAAATGTCAGCACAGTTGTTTAAATAAATCAAAAGCACCTTTGGCAACAGGGAAAAGTCGCCAGCGAAATCTAAATTGTAATGCCTCTATAACCATTATTGTTAAGAAGATAACCAAGGACACAATAAAAAATGACCAATACTTAAAGCAAGGATTAAACGTTGAAGTAAAGGTAAATTCGTAAATTTTTTCTCTCTAAAAATGTGGAATGAAACTATTGCTATTGTTACAGATTAATTTCATACATAGTCATAGACTCCGAGTAGGTGAAGCTTTCAGTTATTTAAGGGTAAATGATGAAACAAAAAATAAATTTTTGGAATATTTCAAGATGGGAATGGGCCCATCAGCTGCCCATAAGTTCCACGAGATGAGTATTTCTGGTGAGCAAAACTTTGCTATGGATGTTAAGCTGTTAGCGAATGCCCAAATTAACCCTCGATTGAGACAAATTTATACATTGTATGATGAATGGAGGTAAGAAGATTAGGATTACCTGCGTTTCTAACCGATTTCAATAAAAGAGGGGTTTCTCAATTCTTCATTTTCGAAAAATGTCTATTTATACAGGGTGACCCATCACTAATGGGAGACAGAGCAGCAGTACCTATATGCTTGAAAATACTAGTTTTTCACTTGCCTAGCGCGAAACAAGTTTCGACATTTTTATTTAAAAATTCGTTTGATAGGTTTTAAACACTAAAAAATATGTTTTTCAATCATTTCCGTCGTCAGTGGTTGGTTGGTGGTATAACTAAACATTTTCGGGCTTAATATAACGAGTTCTTTTAATTTTTCGGACACTTTTTTGAAATCGGTTTTATGTATCCTATGTTATTTTAGGCCAGTTCCTGAGTATATCGTAGGTTGCAAAAAGCGAGATCTAAATTTTTGATAATGTTATCAGGATATGTCTGAGTAGTTCCAAAACTTCAAATTTTGCAACATTTTTTATTTTTTGCAAAAAAATACCGGTAAGTAAGTCTTTTTTAAAGAAGATAAAAATTTTCTATAATATAAGTGTAATAATTGCAGCTCTTACAAAATGCAAAAAATGTAGCAAAATTTGAATTTTTTTGAACGGTTTTATTTAGCTTGCCCTGTTTGTTTATTTGGGTCAAATTATGTTTGTTTTCAATAAAACTTAAAAAATAATTTTACTTAATTTATTTGACCTCCCTTTAGAAAGCTCAAGTCTTCCGAAGCTTCAAAAGCAAAATGAGTTAGGATTTACTCATACATATTTATCCTTATGACATTATCAAAAATTCAGATTTCCTCACTTTTTGCTACGTTTGCCTATAGGTATGTATTCAGGGACTATCCTATTTTCTTTTTGAATTAATAAGTTAGTATTAAATAATTTTTTAGAAAAACAAATTTTGGGGAACGCGATGCTAGCAGTGTAATTAAAGTATTGAAGGAAAAAAAAATCTTTCTATGATGCAAACTGTATTGAAGTGTTGTGTGATGAAGAACATATGATTGTTGCAGTTCTCACCCCAATCATGAGACGATCGCATAGTATGAATTTTTCCAAAGATATCATTTTTGTGGACTCTAGTGGATCCTGTGATCAGACAAACACTGTAGTTACCTTTTTATTTGCCGCATCAAAAATTGGTGGAATACCACTAGGTATTGTATTACATACGGCTCAAACGGAAGAAAATTATTCGCTGGCTTTTTCTATACTCAGAAAATTAATAGGACCTGATGGTTTTAGCGGACAGGATGGACCCAATCTTATAATGACTGACGACAGTGCTGCTGAGAGAAATGCCCTAAAATCTTGTTTTCCGAGCAGCACTATACTGCTTTGCATTTTCCATATAATGCAAGCTCTATGGCGATGGTTATGGGACAGTAACCACAAAATTAAAAAGACGATAGAAAACACTTAATATGCCTTTTTAGAAAAGTATTGTACTCATTATCTGAAGAAGCAGCTCTTAAATCAATGGAGGAACTTGAGAATGATTCTATTGCAAAAACATACCCAAATTATTTAATGTACATTGGAAAACTTTGGAAGAGACGTTTAGAATGGTGTTTGGCTTTCCGTAAAAACTTACCAACACGAGGCCAAAACACTAATAACATAGTAGAGTCTTCCATTCGCATTTTCAAGGATATTGTGTTGGAAAGGTGTAAAGCCTTCAACATGTGTGCTTTGGTTGATTTTATAGCGACATCATTCGAAAAATACCATAAATTACGTCTAATAGAGTATGCAAATAGTAGGATTGCTAAGAATGATTTAGTTTACAACAAATTGGTTCGAGCCTCTGCAAACTGCAGTATTTCTAAAATAAGCGAATATGAGTTCGAAGTTAAGTCAACAGCAAAAATGCTGTTAGCTATAAAGTATTTTCAGATATAGAAATGTGTGACTGTCCTGCTGGCCAAGGAGGAGCCTTTTGTAAGCACTTATGTGCTGTCAACCAAGAATATGACAATATTAAAACTACCCCGTTATTGTCTTCAGCAGATAAAATCGAATTTGCGCAATTAGCGCTAGGAAATTTAAGCGAAAAGTTTAAAGATTTTTTTTCTTCTATGACTACACCGTCAGTTTCAATAATACCATCCACGTCTCACGACGTAGAGCAAGTTTCAATATCGGACAATAGAACTCAGTATGATGAAGTAAATTCTGAATCAGGTTCTACTTCTGAAAACACAGATAATGGAAGCGATGCGGAAGTAAAACGTTTTCAACTTAACTGCCAAAATTTAGTTAACCTAGCTAGTTCAAACATGGATGCTTCCTTAAACAATCTAATAAAAAAACTAACTCCAGACTTGAAAAAATTGTTACGCCTGCACAGTTGTCAGCATTCTTTGCGGAAATTGGGACTAGATCTTTTAAAAGATACATTCGAGTTCAACCTGGATCAATTTCTCGTAGGAAATTACGCCCTGGATTCTCAAAAAGGCGCGAAGAGAGTGCAAGCAGGGCGTCCATCAAGCTTAGAATCAGGACACAGAATTAAAAAGGTGAAAAGAAATTTGGGAGAGAATATTTCCCAAAATCGCCCGAATGCTAAAACTCACTAATAGCAAAGAATTATAATGATTTGCTAATACACTCTAATGTTATAAATAATAAGTCTTAAGCTTAAGCATAAATTTATGTATTATTCATTACAATAAAACTTACGAGAATAGAAATTATTTTATTGATTTTATTCAGTAGTTAGGTATATTTATCAGAACAAAATGAGACCCTGTATTTTTTCACATTTTTTAAATCTGCGGCAGATTCTCGACATATTCTGATAGAGGTGCCATGGGTCTACTGTTACCTAACTGTCATAAAATAAGCCAAAGAATCACCCCCTTCCGTTTGTACACGATATTTATTGAGCACCCTGTATATGCAAGATTGCAAGCCTTTTAATACGATAGCACGTGCTTACGTTTCATTTCACAAATAATAAATTCTCCAAACTAATTCAGCAATGCGCGCTGAATCGAGTTGGGGGAAGTAATACGCGCTGAACCGGGTTGGGGAACGTTAATTTTCGCGATCGCATGCCATCGGACGGTTCTCGAGCCGAAACGTGCTGATTCAGGTTGGCATAGGGAGACCGGGGCTAATTGACGCATTTTTATATTCAAATTTTTAACAATGTGATTTTCGTGACTTTGGCACATTTTTAGGATTATGTAATAGGATTACCATTTTAGCTATAGTTTGGATTACAAAAACCTTTAAAACTGATTAAGGTTTTTCAGAAAATATATTGTTTTAAAGCAGTGCAAAGTGCGCCAAGCAACCCCGCCCTGGGGTTGAATGACGAACGCTTGGGGCTAATTGACGCATGCTTTTAAAACCACAGGTTTGGTGTATAAGAAACGAAGAAAAACATTTATAAAACATATTTATTGTCAAAAAGAACATTAGTATAATATTTCCACAAATAAATGAAACTGTTTAACCACAAACTTTAAAACATATCCTCCTACATCTAAAAAGATTAGCTAAAACGAAAAAAGTAAAGGTAAAAATATTATTAAAGGCATTTTAAGTTACGCAATTAATCGCTCTGGCAGTTTACACAAACGAAAAATGCACTGGCATCGTCTGCACATGCCTCATGTGCCCACAGATTGCAAGTAGTGCACCTAATCCACTTTTCGGAGGGAGCACTATTTTTAAAAGTATCCAGACAATATAGGCAAAAACAACCGTCCTCAGAATCTCCACTGCTGTCTGACTCTATATCCGCTTGTTTGTCTTTCTTTTTATTTTCACGATTAACTTTTTAGCTCTTAATATGTTTTCCTTATTTTTTCGTGTTTTTTTAATTGGATTTTCTATGTTTAAAGTTACTTTTCTTTTAACGGATTGCCTGTTGATTTCTTTGTTGCAAAGAGCGTCTTTAACTGGTGTATCAGTTAAAATCGCTGACTGCCGTAGTCTGGATTGATTTCGTATGTTTTTTCTGAGTGCAGCTTTAGGTAAAGGTCGTAACTGTAATGGGGTTATAGGGGGTGTCCTTTCTCTTTCTGTCTCTCTCAAAAGCTGTAACGAACATGTATCATTACTAATGATTGCCTGGGTAACTGGCTCGGTAAGAAACGACGAACAACCAGGAATAGGTTTTTCGATGGTGCTGTCTTGAATTGTCAAAGTAGTCCCCGCAGTAATATTTTTAATAGCAATAGACTTGGAATCCTCAGATTTTTTTCCTGCACAACAGATGTCTGTCCAGCTTGATCATCATTTAATGGATTAGGGCGGTCAGTGGAGTAAGATGGCAAAAATTCTGAATCTGGAAACACATCTTTATTAAATGGATAAATTCCAGATACATTGAATCCAGCTGTAATGTTTTTTGGAGTTATTGCCAAGGACAAAGCTGTGCTCACAATTTTCGGAATATCGTAGATAGTCATAGTACGACCAGGATTACTGGTTATCCACGAATCACATGCAGAGTTGACGAATCGTTTTAATGGACCATATACAGAGCGGTCTAAGGGTTGTAATTTATGCGAACAGTGGGGCGGAAACGATAACACTGTAACCCCATTATCTTTTAAATAGTCTAAGGCCTTAATAGAAAGGTGGGATTCATGGTTGTCGAGTAACAGTAGCACAGGTTTTTCTTTGGAACAGCGGACATTTTTAACAAAATGTTTTACCCACTCTAAAAGTTTTCTGCTTTCATCCACCCTGATGGATTTGCACCCCCATACTTCCAGGAGGTCCTGCAGCAATAAAATGTTCCTTAAAGTTTACCCTGGGAAAAATAAAATAAGGTGGAATACTATTTCCAGTTGCGGACACTGCTATCGCTAATGTAACAAGAGTGCCTCTTTCTTGAGAAGTTATTCTTCCTACTTGTTTGAATCCACGCCTTGCTACTACTCTGTCAGGTTTTTGGACTGTAGTTATGCCGGTTTCGTCCATGTTAAAAATATCTTCAGGGCCAAATTTGAAACGATCGAGAACTGTTTGCAAATTTTTGAAAAATGTTAAAACATTTTCTTTATTAAAACTTGAAGCACGAGCTAAACTAGTAGCCTCTGGTGTTCTTATTGAAAGCTTATTGTGGCGCTTTAAAAACATTGTGAACCAGTCCTCGCCAGCTAATTGATTTCTAGTCCATGATTCCGGCATATTAATCTTTAGGGCAGTGGCATACTCAAATGCAAATTGTCTGACTTGCTTTGGTGCTAATCCATAATATATGTCAGCGGCTTGTGTAAGGTACGCCTCCAAAAGCTGCTCTTGCGAGTCATTAAATATCTGAAACAATAAATTAGCATAAAAGACTTACCTACTTAAAATTTTTGCACTACGTATCTACCTGACGGTTATTTCTGTAACCAACATGGGTAGTCGGCAGCACTGCTCCGCTATGTATCTCTGCATCCGAAACTTTATGACAAAATCTTCTTAAAGAAGCTTCCGCTATATTGAAATCATCTGCAGCTCCTCTAACCGATCTTCCATTTAATTTAACTTCCCTTGCTGCCCTCAACATAAGTTCAGGCTTAGTGAGACCCTTTTGAGTTTTTCTCTTGTAAGTCCTCATTACTCTAGAAAAACTAAAAATATTTTTATTTACTTTTAAATACTTAAAAACATCATTGGGGGTTAGTTGACGCATGCGTCAACCAGCCCCTCAAAACATGCTTCAACCAGCCCCAAGTGTATTTTTCATACACATATTTAATTTTACAGCTACTATGAATAAAAATTAAATTTTGATGACTGGTTTTTAAAAACAATGTTTATGCAGTGTATTAACACTATAAATATTTAAAGAGAATGTACTGCTAAAACGACATAACAAATTTAATAAAGAGGTTAAAATTTACTTACGTGTATTAAAAACAATTTTTTGGCATGCATGTTGTTTCACTGACTGAACAAGACTAAAACTTTTTAACGACAAGAAGTTCGTCACGTACATCATTTTAGTGGGTGACGGTGTTGCCGCCCTTCACATTTTTTTAAATCAAGTGCGTCAACCAACACCTGCGTCAACCAGCCCCGGTTTCCCCTATCACTACTTGTTATTGTGCACTATACGACTAATAGTAATACATTACAACGCGTAACATACATTCGTTACTAATCGATCATCATATTACTGCGTATTACTTCTTAATAATGATAAAAAGAATAAAATATGCTTGGCGCCACATGCAAGTAGTATGGGATGGCAAATATCGCTGAATAAGGTTGACATCGGGAATTACGTGCTGAACAAGATTGGCGTCAGAAACATTATCGTTCGGCTCCTATCGGTAGCGTCTTCTCGCTGAATAGGGTTGGCATCGGGAAATACGCAACCCGGTCCGTCAGTTGCTGTATGGTTTCTGGTACTAGATCGGTAAAGACGACACTCTTCAGGTATGCCCATAGAAAAACATGTAACTGTCCCACACTGTATATGGTTGGTTATTATAATGTGTTAAATGTGTTTTTATTTTGTTTTAAAAGGGATTATCGCATATGCTCGATTTCTTTCATAAGCTTTAATACAAAAATGCTTTGATTTAAATGGCCAAATCTCTTTTAATAATTAAGTTATTAAGACAATTAAAAAAATAAAATGTTAAGAAAACGTGAAGCTGTAACTTTATATTAACCGTTGTTTTTTACTGTAAGCAATAAATCCTACGGGGTGATAAAAAAAATTGAAAAAATGAATAATTTTTGATCGCCCTGTATAATGTGCTGTTAAAAGGGAGAAATCTCATTTGTTAATAATTTATACCCTTACCCATTTCTGATATTTTATAATCACAAATTTGACTACTCCCTTTCAACAGCACATCATACGGGGCGATTTAAAGTTAATCGAGCATATGCGATAATTGTTTTGAGTAGTGTACTATGTAGTGATTTATATTAAAAGGTCTACCATAATAATCCAAATTTAATAAAAAAGAAATAATGGCGAGGATGTGTTGTCTCTAATTTTCTTAAAAGGAAAAACATATTTATATTTTTTTTTTTTTTTGACAAGCAACTTTCAAATAGGGTGAGGCGCGCCTAAGAGTACGCACTTAATATTCTTTTCTACATAAAACTATAATAAAGAAAAATAAATAAAACAAATAGTGAGCAACCAAACATATATTCTATTAGCCAACAAAAAAACACAGAGAAAATTATTTCTACATTAAAAATAACACAACCTTTTTTAAAAAAATACAAATGCGTACTCTTAGCGCCACATATGACAAAGAGTACGCAAAGGTTGAGCTAAGAGTACGCAACATCAGAATGTTTAAGAAATGTTTAATTGCATAGGTCGCAATGGAATTGCTTTTGTCCCATGTAGCTTGTGCAAATTTCATGCCACCAGGACTTGCATGTTGCGCACCTGACCCAATCGCCTCCAGCGTAAGAATTGCTGTAGTTCTCTTCACATCCAGGACAGACAGCATCTTCTTGATTGCTGTTGATGCTGATGCTCAAAGCTTTCGAAGACATTTTCTTCTTCTTCTGCTTAGTGCTGTCAGTAAGTTTCCTTTTAATGCTGCCCGTCTTGTTTTGGGAGGTGGATTCTTGCAGTGAGTCTCTATAAGGTGTAGATGATAATATTTCCGACCTAAAAAATGTGAAAATATCTTTATTAAATAGTAAAAGTAGGAGAGTTTTTATTATTATTGTTGTTGCTGTTATAATTACCTTTTGGAGCGAACACTTCTAATTTGCTCGTGTTTTGCCTTTGGTAGAGGTATGATCATTTCTGGAGTGACTCCAGATGTCCCAGGTACGGCAAGATCACATTTTTAGGGGAAGAAAACAGTTTAGACTTTACATTTTCGATATCTTCGCTGCCTTGAATAGATTCTGAAGTTGCACATCGGGTTATTTAAACAACTGCTATCAGTATTCTTGGTTGGTGTTTTGAGACTAGCATCGTGTATTTCTGTCGGAGTAACAGGCTCTTTATGTATCCTATCTATCAAAACTGAAATAGGCAAATTGTCATCATCGTCGGAGTCGGAGTCGTGGTTGTTTAACACTTGAACATTATCTTCATTTTCATGTCGCCTATCGTTTGTTGGTTCAATGTGTAAGGCTCGATCAGTTAACTCTGAAGGTGCAAAATCCTCCGCTGTAAACACATCTGGGTTATAAGGATACAATCCTGTAGCACTAAATGCCTTTTCACAAATCTGAATTGTTGCAACCTTGGAATAAGCTGCATGAAATAGTCTAGACATTTGTTTCAGAGTCACTGGTCTACCAGGGTTTTGAATCATCCATTTGTCGCATTCATTCGAGAATGCAGTTTTCAATGGACCAAAAAGCATTTATCGAGGGGCTGCATTTTGTGGCTCCCATGGGGCGGCAACGATAGAAGAACTATAGAGTTATTCCGACAAAAATGAACTGCTTCAAGGGTACAATGTGATGTGTGGTTGTCAAGAATCAAAACAACAGGATCATCCTCTGATGATTTTACGTAGTCTTGAAAATGTCTAAGCCACCTTATAAAAAGCTCCGAATTCATATAACCAGTTTCTGTCACTAATTGTAAAGTTCCAGCTGGACATCCATAAAAAAGTTCATCGTTCATACGTTTGCGTGGGAAGATAAGAGCGGGGGTACCCAAACTCCTGAAGCTCCCATACAACACACAGCTGTTACTAACTGTCCTCGTTCTGCTGCAACCACTTTTGAAACTGTTTTCTTGCCCCTGGGGGCAAAAACTTTGGGCATTCTGTTAGAGACCGTCGACATCCCGGTTTCATCCATATTAAAAATGCGGTGAGCTGGTGCTTTTGTTTTTTCATAGCATTGTCTTAAATTTTCAAAAAATCTGTTGCACTGAATCTTATTAAAGCTAATTGCTCTAGCCAAACTTACTTTTTCGGGAGCTCTAAGAGACAGCAAGTTTCGTTTAGCAAAATCTTTAACCCAGTGATTACCCGCCATTTTTTTCTCTGGATTAAATCTGTGCCTTATTTGGTTTAGCTCGGCGTACTGGAATGCAAGCGACTTCAAGTCTTTCATGCGCAATCCATAGAATCGGTTATCCAGATCTTTAATATGATTCGCCAATTCTTTTTCCTGATCGAGAGTAAAAACTAAGTTAAAACGCCCCAAAGATTGTGGAATAGTCCCTAATCTCAATCGTTTCCGTAAAGAGCACTCGTTAACACCCAAGGCATCAGCAACTGAACGCTTGCTTTCCCCCGGTCTATTCTAAGTCGCGCCTCGTCTAGCAATTCTTGTGTAAATTTCCTTGTTTTCCTCTTATATTTTCCCATTATCACCTTGTTATCCTGAAATTTATATCCAGAAATTAATTAAAGGTGCCTAACTTTACTAAGCAATTAAAATAAATAACCTGTGGCAAAGAGTACGCACTTAAATTTTGCGTACTCTTAGCCACTTAAATTTTGCGTACTCTTAGCTCCCCTCTCTAGGATTCGGAAATATTGTAAAAAATGTGTTATGCAACCGACAAAACAAGGATGTTTTTAGGTGAATCTGTAGCCTAATGAACGTTGAATCTAACTGCTAATATGCATTTTCTAACAAATGTTTCCACACGATATGATTCCCTAAGTATATTCACTTAAATATTACATCAAAATAGCATATTTTATATTACTTACGACTATTCGTTTATCAATAATACCACTAAAACTTAAATTCACTGGACAACACCTTGACACAAACAACCACAAATGGCCATATTGGTTTCGACCCGCGGTGTTGCCATATGGCTCATCCGAGGTCTGCGTACTCTTAGGGAATGCGTACTCTTAGGCGCGCTTACCCTAAATATACAATACTTGATAGATTGGTTGGATAAAACTCCTATTTCTATTCGAATGTCTTTTCTCCATTTTCACCTCACAGTGTCGCATACGACAATTTTGTAATATCGCTAAAAAATCACAAGAATTAAGCAACAATAAATTAACGTCGAATGCGACACTGTGCATTCGAAACTAAAATATACAGGGTGTTACAGAATCTTGTTAAGAAAAAGATTCTACATCAGAAAATATAAAGAAAAGTTTATGTGTTAAATTAAAAATAAAAAAGTTTTCCATATGACGCCAACTTACGTAGACACACTGTATAAACATGGATCCGCAAATTTTTCGTTCTAAGATACAAGGTGGTAAATTTTTCAAAAAACTAAATAACTTATTTTTAGTGTGTCAAAAACTTCTTACGCAGGGCCACTAAAAATCGACTTTTCAATTTTTAATTTATTTCTTAAACATATTTTTGTAGCTTTTTAGGTTAAAAGTAATACCCCGGAACGGATTAAAAATGTTTTTTAATTTATGAGTACTTAGTTTTTGAGTACTATTTTTGTAAATTACAGTATATTAGCGAATAATTACTGAATTTTGATGAAATTAATTTGTGTGCTAAAGAATAGTAGAGGGGAATATAATAATTTACGAATAAAATATTTGCTTATAAATAATTAACTTTACTATAAACAAATAAAAATTTTGTTTATACATAAATATTTCTTAATCTATTAACTAAATAATTACCAGGAAAAAAGATATAAACGCTTTAATGCATCGGAGACCAGTTTTATTTAGCCGATTTAGCGATATGTACTAAACAGCGGCTAAGGCGGACGCACATCTCAGAGCATTGTATCTTACGCCGTGTTTATGAACATATTTATGCCTCTGGCAAAGTTTACGAAATAATTTCTATCCGTAAACTTTGCCTCTGCGGTTTTACTACATAAAGCCGGTATCTGGCACATTAAAGCCTTTATATATTTTTTCTGGTAAGAGAGCACCAACATTTTCTTGTGCCATTATTTAGTTAATAGATTTATAAATATTTTTGTATCAAAAAATTCTTTTCAACACTGAAAAGTTAGCTACATTTTTATTTGTTAATTATTAAACTAATTTATAAGAATTTTTTTTTACCTAAATTAATATTTTTGTCTGTTTCTCTACGACACCTCTACTATTCCTTAGCACACAAACCAATTTTTATCAAAATCCAGTAACTATTCGTTTATACATATATTGTATTTACAAAAATAGACTAGAAATTTTTGATCACATATAATTAAAAAAAAAAAAAAAAATTAAAAAAAAAAACCTTTTGGGGTGTTACTTTCAACCTATAAAACTACCAAAATATATTGATAGATGCATTTAAATCTTAGAGCCGATTTTAAGTGGCCGCTTAAGAGATTTTTACTCGGTAGAAGTTGCTAGACTAAATATAGACCTTCTAAAATAAGTATTTATTGCTATTGTACATAAAATTGCGAATTAAAAAATATAAAAAATTTTAAAAGAAAAAGTTCCCGTAATGCTTTTCTTATGGTCTAAAAACAATGCAATTAAGTGAATTTTTATTTTTTTGTATCATAAACTAAACAAGAAGCGAAAAAAAATTACAGACAGAAACGCTGAATTTTTATTTGTTTAATCTAATGAAAGCACAAAAAATTTAAACACATTCCCACCCCGGGTTAAAAGTCTTTAACTTTTGACGATTGACACCTGCGAGTCATGGGTAAGGGGTTAAAACTCGTGCGTGTCCACCCGCCAAATTAGGACTGGTTCTAATTTTCCCCTATAGGCGACGACTTTTTGACAAACTTCCCTACATAAATTAACGGTTGGTACTACCAAAAGTTGTGATTTGGATTCAAATATGCATGGATATGATTTTACCCGTGACCTTGAAAAAACCCCGTCAATCAGCTGATGGGTGACGACACATGCGTCACGGGTGAACACACCTAAGTCGAAATCGGCTTTTACACAGTCAGTAGCGTACGGTTTTTGTTAGAAATATTCCTTCAGTTGCCGCTTCAGACGGATTTATTAAAGGTACTTAAGTTAGTGATAAATTATTTTCTTTATGCCATAAATAATATTGTTAAATAAAAACAAAATTGGGTAAAGGGTGTTTGTAAGATTTAAAAAAAAAACTTCTTCTTACAAGTTTAACACCCTGTACCATAAGAACAAGAAGTTTGCGGATCCTTGTTTGTTGAACTTTTTTTTATATTTTGAATAGTAGAATATGTCCTTAAATTGTTTTAGCATTTTATAACACAATGTATACTTACTCGGATAACACTATCCTTCACAGCGTATACAGGCGGAAACGTTGATACCCTAATTATTAAATACGTCTAGAGGAATTGCGGGAATATTCTTCTACCATGCGGTTATTTCCTCTTCTTACCAACGCACGTCAAAAAGTTTAAATTATTTCTGTATTTGTCCTTAGTTTTTTTTTAATCGGTTCAGAAGTTTTCGAGAAAATTCACCCTAATTTTTGGGTTATCTAGCCTGTGGCTTACCTCTATAAATTTTTTATTACTTAAAATATGAAAATAAAATTTGGTTTATACATAGATAAACTACAAAACACATATTTTTTTAACAAATTTATTTGTTTTATATTACTATTGGTTTAACCAAAAACGATCTTAACCTATCTATTTTAAAGAAACAGGGCTCAGGGCTCAGTTCTGGCACCAACATTGTTTCTTCTTCACATCAACGACCTTCTCTCGTCCACAACTAATTCCATTCATAGTTTCGCCGACGATAGTACCCTTCACTCCAGTTTTCAGGTTCCTAAATCCATCACTAAACCTGACTTGGAAAATAAACGCAGAGCGATGCAGATATCTCTTTCTCAGGATCTTAATTTAATATTGGATTGGGGCGCCAAAAATCTCGTCCATTTTAATGCATCCAAAACACAGTCATGTTCCTTGTCGCGAAAAGAGTCATCAAATACTCATCCTCTACTTATGAGCGGCCAAGTTCTACAGAGCAAAGACACCTTCAATCTCGTGGGCGTCACATTTGAAAGTAACCTTAACTGGCATAAACACATTGTATCTATAGCCACGGCAGCTTCAAAAAGCTTGGATTTCTCTTTCGAGCTAAAAAGTATTTTTCCGCTTCTAATTTATACACTTTATTTGTTTCCCAAATTCGACCTCCCTTGGAATATTGTTCTCATATCTGGGGCATGGCGTCCCCAACAACCCTAAGCATTCTTGATTCTATTCAAAGAAGAGCTATTCGTCTCATTAGTGATCCTTCACTTACAGAAAGGCTTCCCTCTCTTGCCCATCGTCGGGCTGTGGGCGATTTATCGCTTTTTATAGGTACTTCCATGGCTTCTGCTCTGAAGAATTGACCAGTATAGTTCCTCCACTCACGGTTCCCAACAGAGAAACTCGTGGTTCCGCGCGTATGCATCCCTATACGGTCCAACTGGACAGGCCCCGAACTTCTCACTTTGTTCGTTCTTTTATCCCTAGAGTTTCTAGATTGTGGAACCTGCTGCCCGCGGAGGTCTTTCCTTCCCCCAAATCTTCAAGTATTTAAGTCCCGTGTCAACAAACTCCCTCTTACCTCGCTTAAGACACCCACGGTACGTTAGTATTTAGGCTTTTAGCCTTCGTGGTTTGTCCAAAGATAAAAAAAAAAAAAAAAACATCCAGAATACTTTTACTAATTAGAGTGAGAATAACATTCCAAGTAGTTACAATTATATATAACATATTATATGACAGTACATTTGCATTCATGGTACTCTAGATCAAAAGTTAAAAATTTAAAATATTTAAGGGTTAGATCTTTAAAGCCACGTACAGACTTGGATACGATCGGCAAAAACATTTGTCAGCTGATTGTATCTTGAACATTGCACATCGGTCGGCCGACTTGCTGCAAACGCCGCGGCAACTTCGCAGCGGTGTTACGCAAGAAAGTTTTCTTTTTGATTTACTTGATGGTTAATTCCAATAACAGCAGCACCCATATAACATTTTATGCCGGCCATGTACATTTAGTTTACTGGCATTGCCAACACTCTTTAATGGCAAAGGCATTGGCAAAAAGATATCAAAAAGACACGAAGGTGGGCAATTGGCCATTATTGGGCCACGTGTTGCAGATAATGTGATGGCATCCGTCATTATTAAGTTATTATGGAAAAATGCGTCTAGGATGATGGCATCCATCAATAATAAGTTATTGGCAAAAAGATAACAAAAAGACACGAAAGTGGGCAATTGGCCGTTATTGGGCCACATGTTGCAGATACTGTGATGGCATCCATCATTAATAAGTTATGATGGAAAAATGCGTTTAGGATGATGGCATCCATCATTAATAAAGTTATTGGCAAAAGATAACAAAAAGACACGAAAGTGGGCAATTGGCCGTTATTGGGCCACGTGTTGCAGATAATGTGATGGCATCCGTCATTAATAAGTTATGATGGAAAATGCGTTTAGGATGATGGCATCCATCATTAATAAGTTATTGGCAAAAAGATAACAAAAAGACACGAAAGTGGGCAATTGGCCGTTATTGGGCCACATGTTGCAGATATGTGATGGCATCCATCATTAATAAGTTATGATGAAAAAATGCGTTTAGGATAATGGCACTTATCATTAAATAAGTATTGCAAGTTTTATAAGTTGAATGTCCCAAAAGTGAAATAACATATTTAGAATTTTGTAATCGAAAAAATGAGAAAAAAAGGCAAGGAAATCTTTATCATTTCATCAGTAACAATAAACCATAAAAAAATTTGGGTATGAAATAAAATTTAAAAAATGATTGTTAATCAAAAGAAAACACTTTAGAATAGTAAGTATTCAAGGGACACTTATACTCAATTTTCAGATCCAAATCATAGGAGAAATATTTTAAAGGAATTAAATGTCAAAAAACTGTTAAATATATATATATATATATATATATATATATATATATATATATATATATATATATATATATATATATATATATATATATATATATATATATATATATATATATATATATATATATATATATATATATATATATATATATATATATATATATGTATTTTTAGGCAAAACCGGAGTAGTAAAAATGTTAAAAATATGTCAAAAACTATCTTAAAAATTAATAACACTACGACCTCGAACGTGATCCCATTGTCACCCGGTATACAGAATCCTTAATAGGGTGGTTTATAGACAATGCCTGGAAAAGAGACGGTTAAAGCCGGGTCCAGACCAACCGCGCTGCTCCGCGTCTTCAAGCACAGCGCGGAAATACAGCGCCGAGCGGCGCAAAACGGCTACAATAAATTTATGGAAAAATGTAAATCAAACTTTTGTTCCAACTGACGCGCTTCGTATCAATACAAAATTTAATAAAAAAAGTTGAACTTAGTCCCAGCAAACACTATTTGCCGGCAATATACATTTTTCATATTGGCCAACATCTAATAGGCATTAAAAACTCAACCCTAAAGAAACACTCAATTGCCAATAATTTTTACATTTAGGCGAATTGCCGGCAAACATACAAAAATGGAGGCATACCAATCCTGATTAAATAAAGCATACCTTTTGTTGCAGGCAAATAAATATTAAGTTTTGAAGGCAAACCTTCAACGCATATTCATACTTTTTAAACAATATTATTAACATTGGTATTTAACTAACATTAGAGCAATATTTTTGATTTGTTTTATTTATAATGGCAGCTAAACAACATTATTTTATGTTTTTTACATAATTTAAGGGAAATGGCCTTTTCATAACATTTTATTGTTACAAATCATGCAAATAAAAATTAGGTCAAACAAAATTTTTATTATTTATTTTGAAATAATAAAAATAAAATGATGGTAAAATTAACTAGGTTAATTTCGAACGAAGGTGACAAATTTAAATTTCTCGCTTAGCTGAAATAAAGATTTGACGATTTTGACAGAAAAAAAAAAATTGCTTTTGTTTGAGGCTTTGTGCAATTGTTTTCTACGTGGTTTTCTAGTTTTTTAGTTTATTTTTTAAAGAAAAGAGTTTTTAACAGACATAACTAAGTGTATTCATTACCTAATTAGTGTGTGTTGTGTGATTAATTGGTGATGGCTAGTCGAAAAGATGAGTTATTCAAGTAGACTTTTAGGAGCTGTAAACATTTTGTTTAAAACCTTTTAAGTTTGTAGTTACTTAAAAAATTATATGAAATTAGGGAGTTGCCTTATTATAAGTTTTAAAAAAATATTATATTATATATATATATATATATATATATATATATATATATATATATATATATTTTTTTAAAACTTTTAATAAGGCAACTCCTAATTTCATATAATTTTTAAGTAACTACAAACTAAAAAGGTTTTAAACAAAATGTTTACAGCTCCTAAAAATCTGCTTGAATAACTTTCATCTTCTCGACTAGCCATCACCAATTAATCACGCAACACACACTAATTAGGTGATGAATACACTTAGTTATGTCTGTTAAAAACTCTTTTCTTTAAAAATAAGCTAAAGACTAGAAACCACGTGAAAACGATTGCACAAGCCTTCAAACAAAAGCAATTTTTTTCGTCAAAATCGTCAAATCTTGATTTCAGCTAAGCGAGAGATTTAAATTTGTCACCTTCGTCTCGAAATTAACCTAGTTAATTTTACCATCATTTTATTTTTATTATTTCAAAAATAAATAATAAAGAATTTTGTTTGACCTAATTTTTATTTGCATGATTTGTAACAATAAATGTTATGAAAGGCCATTTCCTTAAATTATGTAAAAAAACATAAAATAATGTTGTTTAGCTGCCATTATAAATAAAACAAATCAAAAATATTGCTCTAATGTTAGTTAAATACCAATGTTAATATATGTTTAAAAGTATGAATATGCGTTGAAGGTTTGCCTTCAAACTTAATATTTACTTGCCTGCAACAAAAGGTATGCTTTATTTAATCGGGATTGGTATGCCTCCATTTTTGTATGTTTGCCGGCAATTCGCCTAAATGTAAAATTATTGGCAATTGAGTGTTACTTTAGGGTTGAGTTTTTAATGCCTATTAGATGTTGGCCAATATGAAAATGTATATTGCCGGCAAATAGTGTTTGCTGGGACTAAGTTCAACTTTTTTATTAAATTTTGTATTGATACGAAGCGCTCAGTTGGAACAAAAGTTTGATTTACATTTTTCCATAAATTTATTGTGCCGTTTTGCGCCGCTTCGGCCTGTATTTCCGCGCTGTGCTTGAAGACGCGGAGCAGCGCGGTTGGTCTGGACCCGGCTTTAACCGTCTCTTTTCCAGGCATTGTCTATAAACCGCCCTATTAAGGATTCTGTATACCGGGTGACAATGGATCACGTTCAGGTCGTAGTGTTATTAATTTTTAAGATAGTTTTTGACATATTTTTAACATTTTTACTACTTCCGGTTTTGCCTAAAATACCATAAACTTTTTATTTTTAAACGGACAACCTGTATATTTTTAAATATATATTTGAAAACTACAGGAGTTTCTCCATACAGCTACATTTTTAAATAAAAACTATTTTTCCTTTTTCATCCAGGGTGCCATGCTATGACCGACTTAAAATGTTTCTAAAACACTTCAAAGCCTCCAAAAATCAAATAAACAACAATTAAAATACTAACGTATTTTACTAGTAGTTTTCGCGTGTGGTAGAATAATTTTAAGTGGCTCGTGGCAACCTAGATCAAAAACATATTTTTTTAAATTTTGCAGAAAAAATCATGAAAGTGATACAGCGGTGTGTTAAAAGAATTGTAATTTAATATGTAAAAATATACTGGGTGTCCCATTTAAGAATCAAAAGTTAATGTCATTTCTGGCGAAACCGGAAGTGATCAAAAATTCCCTTCGAAAACTGACCTCACTGTATGTATTCTTATTTTGCAATAAAACAGACATTTTATTTCATTCAATATTAACTTTCCTAATTCTATATTCTTTTGTCCCATTTGTTTTTACAAGTCAATCGAAACCGCTCAAATAATCGGCGCGACGTTATCGATATCAGTCAATAGCAGCTATTTACAGTAAGGCTGTCAAAAACCGAAAAAAGCAAAACCGGTTAACCTATTTTCAATAAAACCGGTTAACCGAATGTTCCAAAACCGGTTTACAAAACCGAAAAATCGAAAACGGTTACTAAAACTCAAATCCGAAAACGGCTTTTAAAACTGAAAAACCAAAAATTATTTTTAAAACCTAAAAACCAAAAACGGTTTTTAAAACCAAAAAACCGAATCTGTCAACAATGAGTCATAAAAAACCAAATACGGACTTTTATAATATATAATTTAGTTGGTACTACCCCAATTTTTTTCTTTCTTTAATTTGAATTCAACATATTGCTTGCTAATTAATGAAGTTTTATTTTAATATTCACAGTCTGTTTATTATATCATATTAAATTAGATTTTTAATATTCCGGTTTTCGAGATACCCTTTAGCCATGTACAGACTTGGATACAATCGGGGCAACAAAGTTGGCCAACATTTGCAGATACAAGTGTTTTGCGTCCACACTAGTTTTAGCAAAATGGAAATCGCTACCGACGCACGTTTGTGCCGCGTATTTGGTTATATAAAAAATAAGAAAATAAAAAATACGGTGGTGGCAGAGAGAATTTCTACAGGAAGCAGTGGTCTAATTTTTGTCTCTTTGTATATTCTTTTATGAAGATTTTCATAATCACCGAAGTTCTTAAAACTTTTGAAAAAACGTAAGGTTTTTTCATTGCTCCACATTATCAGTCGTTTACAAAATCAAAAAATTAAACCTTTGCCGTATTAGCTAAGTGAAAAATTCACAGGCAATGCGTGGAAAAGAGACGGTCTAACGTGTGTAAAATACCAACAACTAAAGGTTAAATAACTAATACCGACATGTAAACAGAGTGACAGACCGCACCGTGCGTCAATATTTGGACAAAAATGCCAAAATTAATATTTTCCTAACAACTTTAATGTAAATTATGTGTAAAAATGTGTTAAATGTATAATATTATTACAGTATTGATTAATGTATTAGCAAAGAACCCTACTTAAATATTAATAGCAGAACTATTTTAGTGCAATAACTAATATTTCTACTACCATAGTTACTTTTAAAAATATTTGCAAATCTTCTAAGAACAAATCGATTTTACCCTGCAGGATTTACCTACAGTGACCAGTGCCTATTTTAAAACTTGGCTGTCGGCAAATAGGACAAAAAAAGTTGTTAAAGAGATAATTTAAAATGCTGTGCGACTCTGATAACCCAATAGTAATTATCAGAACTTGTTAATTATACAGTGCTTTTTAAAATCAGGACCTCCCTCCTAACTTTTGAATCATTTGGTATATTTTCATAAAAATTTAGAAACATTAGTAAGACAACATAAGCAAATATTTTAAAATGTGGCAAGAAAGCTTAAGAACTATCAAAACAGCAAAAAGTCACAGAAAAGCTTGTTATCGCATATTTTTTAAAGTGTTTTATTAAATTAAACTAATTTGCATATTTAAAAGGTATTTTTAATCCTGAACATCTTTTTTTTTTGACGTGACAACGTCTTATAATTCGATGGACCCGGCTGCACGCACCAAAAACATGACTTATGTGCCGTTACTTACAATCTTCGCGTCGTTCGACATCTATCTCTCTCCTACTTAAGTGAGCGTGCAGTGAAATGTGAATGTGGTGTCAATTGTTAATAGCAACGATAATTGCGGCGATAAAGGTAATAATCTATCGTCAGTAAACCTTTTTGCAGACAACCGAATTTTTTTATAAAATTTTCGGTATTGTGAAAAATAAAGGTACTTGCTCTTAAAGCAAAATTAATATTTGTTGACATAACCGGTATACCACTGCCAAAAATTAATATCTGATAATTGCATTTTGGGGTTTCCACCATAAAGAACTTTTTATAAAGAATTTTTATTTTCTTAAAATACAAAATAAAAAGTTGTCCATACGGTGCGAACTTAGATGTTATCAATAGTTTTTTTATATACATACAGGGTGTCCGGAAATTCCGTTCATATAATTTAAAAGGTAATTCTGCACAAAAATATATGAAAAGAAGTTCTTATAAACATATGTCCTAAACGTCTTTTTGAACTACAGGGTGTTAAAATTTGATTGACCGTGCACCAAAATGAAAAAAGTCAAGGGTTCAAATTTGTGTCAAACTAAATGGGCATTTAAAATATATATATATATATATATATATATATATATATATATATATATATATATATATATATATATATATACCACTGCATGTTTCTAAAATATATATATAAATATATATATATATATATATATATATTTTAGAAACATGCAATGGCATACTATATTTTTATTAAAAATTATTTACCCTAAACCCCTCATGAACAACACTGGTAAAAAAAAATTTCTTGTATGCCAAAAATCTCTTTTGGTGCATAGGAGGTGTTCGCCAAATGTGTTTAAAATATCTAAATTGGTATAAAAGTTATTATAAAAAAAAGCAATTTTTAAAAATGTTTAACACCTTGTAGTTTAAAAACCACGACGTTTAGGTAATATGTTCATATAAACTTTTTTCCATATATTTTTGTATAGAATCACCCCTTAAAATATACGAACGGAATTTCCGGACACCCTGTATATTATGTACCGTGCGTTCATTTACAAATGTACGGCCATTTAACTTTTTGTCCTACAGAAAAACAAAAATATTAATTAAATGGTTTAATTCTATAGTTTTCGAATCAGTTATTAAATTTTTATTATCTTTTAAGATATAGAGGGTAAGCAATAATTTTTAAAGTAAAATACCCAGTATATCAGATAATTATTAAAAAGTTTTATAAAAATATTTGATTTGTCTATCTTTATTAGTTTTGAGAGTATTAATTTTGTCCAACAGTCCAAAAGTTCGCTCCACTGTGCGCTGTTTAAAAGTAAATCTGTTTTTAACGGAAAACAGCTTTTAAAAGATATGTTGCATGTATGCATTAAAACACATAGAACAGGTAAATACACTTATTTAAATTTGTTTATATATTGAACTTTGTAATAAAATTTTACAATGCCCAAGCATCGTGCTTTTTTTTATGTGGTAGTTATGGATATGGAGTTTATGGATCCCATAATTCACGTTTTGTCTAAATAAATCTATAATTAATTTTTTCCAAAACTGCGTGTGTCCACTTAATTTGGGTACTCATTTTGATATTTATTTATGTAGTTATAAATTATAAATGCTCACAAAACCGTCCAAATCAAACGCGTAATAACAAGCGGTTTTCTTTGATGTACCGACGTTTGACCCTTTGTTTTTGCATGAAGTAGCGCAGTCAGGCGCGATTTTACGCGGTTTGTCACACAAAGCGCCGCCCTGCGCAAATTTGGGCATCGCGGCGAAGAGCGGCGCGGTTGTTCCGGACCCGGCTTAACACGAATGCATGCACGTAAACATTTCGTATGGGATGACTATAATCGTACTTCCTTTATTGTTACTTTACTGGCTGATATACCTTTAAATATTGCAGTACCCTCATTTTTAATGCTTAATGAGATAGGGGTTTTAGTTTGAAAAAATTAACTTTTAAAGTTTTTGTTGATATGTTAACGATTATTTTTAACCACCCTTCATTCACTGATTATCAAATTAATACCACAATCTACTAAAGATGGTCTTACTTTACAAGAAACCTAGCCCCGATTCGTATTAAACGTTTTTGTTAAAAAAAGGTTATGTAATGGCTTGCAAACGTCATTTTTGACATAAAATTTAAAATACATAAGTCATAAACCGTTGGACTTAGGTATAGAACATTATACATCAAATTTGTTTAGACTTTTACGCAGAATCTAAAAATAAATAACGTAATTTTTTGATATCCGCACTCGCATTCGCAAGAAACGACGTGAATGTTTTTGACAAACTAAAAGGAAATTATACAACGTGTCCAAGATAAGAAGGGCCAGTATGGGCCTCTCGGAAATGGTAAGAGGTACGAAGTCGGTTAAATAAGAACAAAGTTGAGGTTTTATGTGTCTAATATTATGATATTTAGAAAGTCCTAAAATTCTGGGTATTTTCGAAGATATCCGGAAAGAAACGAAATATTAGAATTTTTTTATATTTTCTTTCTGCTCTTATTTAAAATCGGATTTTAAAATAAATTGCACTTTTGCATTGCGACTTTTTCTGCTCTATCCAATGGTGGTATTTTATTTGAACTGTGACATTTCGTTTTTGTAGGACCATCATTAACTTTATTTTTTAAATACTATCCTGATATTCTAATATCAAAATTTTAAAGCCAATTTTAATTAATTGAGATTTAATCCTCATGCGGACCTGTATTATTCAGAATTCGGTAAAAATAGTAAGCTCTACATTTTGAAACAATACATTAGTTTTTTTAACATTGACGGTATGATGGTAAGATCCTTAATCTGCGCAGATACAAAACACCTTAAAAGGCTTTTGTGATCAGACTCTGATACCATCAATGTTAAGAAACAATAAATTATCTACTACCAACCAAAGTCGGTTTATATTCCTATCTTATTAAAAAATAAATAACGAAGATCAATTTTTAATGTAGAATTTTATATTAGGAATACAAACTGACCATGCCAAAAATGGTTTTTATTAATTTACGCAAAAACAGTACATCAAACAAAAAAAATCAAGAGATCAATTTTTTCTAGAATAAATGGAGATTTAAAAAAGAATTTTATTTTAGAAAAATGCAGTAGCGTACCATTTTTTTCTCAAAAATATTGACCCTAAACCCCTTTTGGACCACACTGGTATTTTTTTTCTGGTATGTCAATAAATGTCTTTTGATGCATAGACTTCCAATTTTTTTTTTTTTAAGTATCTTAATTGGTATGAAAGCTATAATAAAAAACCATAGGTTTTTAAAATTTATAACACCCCGTAATTGGAACACTAAGACGTTTGGGACATAATATGTTCATATGAACTTTTTAATTATATTTGGGAAACCAATTTCCCTTATACGAATGGTTCTGTTTATAGGCTGTTCAGTAAGTCGAAATTATACAGGGTGGGACATTTTTTTTTCATTTAATTTATGGATTTTTAACACAGGTGAGAAATTTGACATTTTGCTTTGACTGTTTGATTCCCTCATCATTTTTGTACAAAAACATAACTTATGTAAATCGATATCTTTGACTATTTATCGCATTTTAAATACAGACATTAGCATTTTGAAAGTAATAAAAAGTTTTTTTTTGAGAAATTTATTAAAATATGGTAAAATTATGAAAAATAGTCTTTTCTGTTTTTTATAATTAAAAAAATTATTACATGCAAAATGTCTTTATTTAAAATGCGATTTTATGATAAACGGTTCAAAATAAGAATTTAAATAAAGTATACCTTTTTGTAGAAAACAGATAAAGGAGTTAAACAGTTAAAATAAAATGTCAAATTTGTCACCTGTGTCAAAATGCATACAAAAATTAAAAAAACCGTCTCACCCTGTATGATTTCGACTTACTAAAAAGGTGTTTACCTCTGGAAAAAAACATTAGTATACGGTTATTTAGTTGCCCAAATATGATTGGTACTGTGCCAATAGTTTAAACTCTAGTATGTAATGAAACAAAATCTAGGACAACACACTAAATCAAAGTGTGACAAAGAGCTTCAAGCTGTTAAAAAAGTTAATTTTTTCAACACATTATATAGTGTATTAAAATGGAGAACTTTTTTCATAAAAACGATTAAAAACATATTTTTTAATGGTAATAGAAAGTTGTTATTTAAATTTGTCACAGTTCTTGCAATGTTTATGTATACTGGGTGTCCGGAAAGGTAAGGTCTTAAATGATAGGGGTAATAGAGTGAGCCAAAATATTAGTATTTTACATAAGTTCCGAAGTTATATTTGAAATAAGTTTCTTTATTCTAACTTTGAAAGTCAATATTTCTCTAACAAAGCATGAAAGTTTTTTTTTTTTTAATGAAGTACTAACATTAATTTGGCTCACTCTATCAGCCTTTATGACCTTACCTATCCAGACACCCTGTATAACATAAATATTGTTTCGGCTAAAGTGGAAATATCTTATTATTAAAGCCCGTCATTAAAAATTGTACCGGGTGAAAACAAAATTACTATCCAGCAATTTATTTTCTTTAGTGCAATTGAATATTTTTAAAATTGGGGACGTTATATTCTATCACCGGATGCCAATTTTAGATATAACCGAATTCCTGTATTACTTCCGGTTTAACCGGAAGTGATATAAACTTTGATATTTTAAATAGGACACCTTGACTATTTTTATGATTTGAATTCTACAGATTATTCCTGATATAAAACTTTAAATATATCCATAACCTAACTTTTTTGGTTTTGGAGAAAATGGCGTTTGAAAATGTCCAAACGACGGCACAATATGCAGTTTTTATGCAGTTTTACGAGAAAACAAATGAACATTACCAAAATTTAAAATGCCTAAAATGGTTTTTTAAAAGACTCTACTTTTAGGACTATTATAATACTACTTCCTGATTAACTGAAAGTGCTGTAAAATTTAAAAGTATAATAAACCTGGTAATTTTAATGGAACACCCTATATATTTTTTAAGATTTAAATTCTTTAGGCTAATCCTGATAAAAACCTATAATATACCCATAACCTAGATTTTTTAGTTTTAGAGAAAACGGCGTTTGAAAAGGTCCAGACGGCGACAAAATATCCATGAAACTGTTTATTGTGAGGTCGTTCGAACCTTTTCAAACTTCGTTTTTTCCAAAACTAAAAAATATAGGTTATGGGTATATAATACATTTTAAATAAGAAATAGCTTAAATAATTTAAATTATAAAAATATATAGAGTGTTCCAATAAAAATTATCAGGGTTATCATACTTATCATATCATACTATATAGGTAAAGTCTTTTAAAGGAACTATTTTAGGCATTTTAAATTTTTGTAATGTTTATTTCACCCATAAAACTGCATATTGTACTGTCTTTTGTAAATTTTCAAACGCCATTTTCTTCAAAACTAAAAAGGTTAGGTAAAGAATATATTAAGGTTTTATATAAGAGATGACATGTAGAATTCAAATTATGCATATCACTTGCGGTTAAACCGGAAGTAATACACAGATGCAATTATATCTAAAATTTGCATGCGGTGATACAATATAATGTCCCTAATTTTGAAAACTATACGGTTGCACTGAAGAAAATAAATTGCTGGATAGTAATTTCGTTGTCACTTGGTATATTGTATAGAAAAAGTGACACGTTGTAAAGCGAAGCATTATTAGTTGCTCCCAGAACTTGTCCTACCTAAAAAAGTCATCAGCCGTTCCTGGACAGTTCTCCATCAGTGTCAAAATATGTAATTACCCTTTACGACAGTTACACAAATAATTATCATAGTTACTTTTTAAACATACGCAGCTTTCACCAGAGTGTCATTTTGTATGCGGACAATCAAAACAATATTAAGGTCGTAAATAAAATAAATTATACTATTTTTTCAAATACGAAAAAAGTTAAAATAACTTTTGATTATACAAAACTTTTTATACACATAACTAATTTCAATCAAGTCTAACAAAATGTAGCAATGAAATTTGCCAACAGATATCAAATTAAAAACAAAATACATTTATATTTTTAACGTAAACTGAGATCACTAATACCTACTAAATAATAATTAGGTGGTATTTTCTTAATTATTTATTTACCTAAAAATGTGTGTATACAAATCATTCGTGTAGAAGTAGTCGAGGTATCAGGTATATGTTTTACTGGACAGCCTTGAATTTGCACTGCAGAAAATACCCATCAAAGTATCCTACCTTTATATTTAATTAATATACCTGTGTATTCAAATTCGTAAAGATGGTTAGTGATAAAAAAAAAACATAATTCAACAATAAACTTATCGGCAATGATATATTTTTTAAATTTTAGGTGCAATTAAGGTTATTTAAAATGTATACGGTGCTATTTGTGATTTGTTTATTTACTATTGCTGGTAAGCATTTTATTTATTTATAATTAGTTTAATTTCATTATTATTTAACCGCCAAAGCAAGTTGTATGTACGTGTAAAAGGAATACAAAATGATTTTTACGCTAAATATCCTTCTTGGCAATATTATAAAAATATTTAATATTCATCCTTTTTTAGACCTATGGTTAATTCACCGGCACACAAAAGCAAAAAAGTTTTCTGGGCACCGGACGCGACCTATTTACGGGTATGTTTTCGACCCTCTGAATTCGAATTTCAAGTCAATTTAGGCCGTACGGGTTCCAATTTCGAGTAAATTGACAAAAACCTAAAAAATGGTGCAAATTTTCTCTAATTCCTACCGTTTTTGCAATTTATTCAAAAGTGGAGGGTGTACGGCCTAAACTGATTTAAAATTTGGATTCAGCGGGTTAAAAAACATGCCTAATAAATATAATATAAATCTCGTCCGCTGTAGAAAAAAATTTTTGTGCACCGGTGCACCAGCCCATATATATTTTTTTTGTACACCAGACGCGAACTACCTAGGGGCTTGTTTTTTGACCTGCTAAATCCAAATTTCAAATTAGTGTAGGCCGTACACCTTCCAATTTTGAGTAAATTGCAAAAATCCGAAAAAACAGCGAACATTTTCACCCATTATGAAATTGGGACCCGTACGGCCTAAACTACCTTAAAATTTGGATTCAGAGGGTCAAAATACAACCCGTAGATAGGTCGCGTCTTGTGCACATCAAACTTTTTTTGTATGCCGGTGTATTACAACAAAAAATAGATGGTTAGAAATATCAAGAAGATAACAATTTTATTTTTGTTAAAATGTATTTTTTAACATTAATAAGCATCAATTGTTATCATTGTTGCTATTTCTAAACATAAAATTTATTAAAAATGGTTTCTTATTTTCGGGGTTTCCACTTAAAAAAAACAAAGTTATTATGGATATAACCTTAAAATTGTACTTAAGGTCACAAACTAGTGACACCATTTAATTTCCCCTTTATTTTAAACAACTTCTACTTTTTAAATAGGCCGTTTTTGGTTATTTGCCTCTCTCAGGTTAAATGGACCACACTGTACTATATATATTTATTTTTGATAATTTTTTTTGATATTAATTAAAATTAGGAAATATATCAACATTGGCTAAAGATTTTCCCGCCGAAAATTGTATCTGAATATGTATAAATATTTCTCAAATTTTTTACGTTATCCAAAATTAAATAATTTAGGTAAAAATATTTTTAAACCGCTTTTGCTTTAGGTAAATCAAATTGATTATTTCTTTACTTTTAAATTATAAATAATAGCCAATAATTCATGTTCTACTTTAAAAAATACCTTTTTCCGTTTTCATGATGTTTACATATTTTCCCACTAATTTAAAAATAATCAGTTTTCAATAATGTAGCATAAATATTTCGTTTAAATATACAGGGTGTCCGGAAATGTGAGGTCATAAATGATAGGGGTGATAGAGTGATCCAAAATAATGTTTGTACTTCATATCAAAAAAGTTCTATCCCGCTTCGTTAGGGAGATAATAAACTTCAAAGATAAAATAAATAAAAAAAAACTTATTTTAATGATAACTTTGGAACTGTTGCTGATTTTTAGGCAGTTATTCCTATTTCTTCATTATTTTTGTACAAAAAGGTATACCTTATTTGAATCGATACATCGGACAATTTTTCATAAAATCGCATTTTAAATCAAGACATACCAGCATTTTGTAGGTAATAAAAATCCATTTATTTGGGGAAATTATTCAAATATGGAAAATCATAAAAAAAAACAATCATTATCTGTATTATAAGGTTTAAGAGGCTCACAAACACCATTTTTAATAATTTTACCACATTTTATTAATGTTTAAAAATAGGAGGAGCTCCAATTTAAAATTTAAACGCAGTTTTTGATAAAACACAATTTTAAGAATATCTTGCAGAATCTTGCAATTTTCACTCCGAGTTTTATTAATTATGTTTAATTTTTTTTTGTTGAAATATTATATAAATAAATATATAAATATGACATATTATTTATTATAAATAGAAAACGAGTAGTAGCAATTCCCTGCGTTTTGATTTGGAGCTCCTTACGTATGTAATGTAATTGTATAAATAGCAAAAACGTTAAAACATTATTTTTAATTAAATAGTGCTAAGCCTTTGACAATGCCGTGTTAATTATGCAATTTTTAAGTCCCAGAGAAAAGATAGATATTTTTAATAAATATATTGCACGGTCCTGTACAAATTACGTTTACATATTAAAAGAAAAAGCTTATCCTAAAACACAAATAACGTATTATAACACAGGTTCACAAAAAAAAGTGGTCTGTGCTGGGTATGTGACAAAGATTAGAATTATTGCAATGTGAAATAAGGCCAGGCACTAATAATACCGGCCTTATTTTGACATCTGAGCTTGCGCAGATGTAAAGTAGAATAAGGACTCCCTTAATAAGGATAGTGCCTGGCTTTATTTATGTCGGTTTTAGGTCGTGCCTTATTTTAGTCTTATTTAAACTTCGGAATTGTTCGTCTAACCGAAAGGCTGCCAACCACAAAATTGAAAAGTGTTTAGAAGTAAAAATACTTAAAACCTTGCTTTTTCAAATGTATTTCTGTAATTTTGTTAAACAAATTCCCACAACACAAAACAATAAAGAAAATCCACTAAAAATATTTCCCCTTTTTTAGGTTAATGGTACTGTCAACGTGATTTGCAATAATTCTAAATTATGGCTACAAGCACTATTTAAATAAGGCCGGTGTTAATAACTTTCGAGCTTAATAAGGCAACTTGCAAATGCAATAATTCTTTAATTATCTCAAGTACTCTATATATTTTTCCTCGCTGAATACGAATCTGAATTTAAAACTAGGAATCAAACTTAACTGGTGCCAAGGAAACACGAGCGATATGATGTTGAAATAAAAGGTGGTATATGTAGCACCTAAGAGTAAATATGTTAAACTATTATTAATCTTTGGTAGCACCTCGCTTTGAAGCCCTTTGATTCTCTACTCTGCGTCACTTTGTTATTAAAAATCAGCGCTGCCGTTCTAGACTTGAAAACCATTTGAAATTTGGCTTAAATACTGTACAAACAGTGCGGTTTTAATGGTATACAAAGTGGCGTTGAGTAGAGTACTAAAAGGCCGTTAAAACAAGGTGCTACAAAACCCCCTTTCTATATAAAAAGAATGGCTAGTGCTTCTTTGGCACCAGCATATCCTTTTTTTTGCAGTTTGACTCTTATAGTTTTTACTTTAGAGCGGAAAAACGTAGGTACGTAAGAAAATCTTTGTACAATACCCAATACAGACCACTTTTTTTATTTTGTGGACCTGTGTTATTTATATTTACTTATCAATAACAACTCATTATTTCTGTAATGTCTCAATAATTCCTCGTACTTTTCCATAATTTCCCATACTTTCCCATAATCCCCAGTACTTCCCAAAATTCCCCTTATTTAAAATATAATTTTATGGGTTGTTTTCCCCTCGTTGTGAATCTCATTTAAATGATAACCAATATTTCTTTGAAATACTTTAAATATGACAGAGGTACAACACAAAATTTTGGCCTTGTAAAGCAGACTGCTAACGATTGTGGGAATAAATTAATAAGAATTAAACAAAACATAAGAATTAGTTTTTTGGTCAGTCATCGTAAATATTTTTATTTAGGTGATTAAGTAGATAGTTTATAGTAGTACTTTAAAAACAAATTTTTTACATTAATTAAAGAGCCAAATGCATTAAAGACTCAGCTTTAAGAACACCCTGTATTAAATAGTACAGAATATTTTAATTTTTTTCTATATGTTCTTTATATTCGATAACTAAAACAGTATATTTGGTTAATTAACCTAAAAGAAAAACCATTATGAGCTTACTTAACTCAAAAAAATATATACAGGGTGTTTCAGAACTATGGGATCAAACTTCTAGGGGTTATTTAGTGAAAACATTTAAGTATAGGAACCCATGTCCGGAAAAGTGTCTATATCCGGCACTATATGCCTAAGCCGCGTAAAAATTTAGAAAGACGATAAATTGCCAAAATAGGATTTAATGCATTTAATTTTTACCTTTTGTACATGATATCATTACAACTACTCTTCAAAATGTCAATGTCAGTGTTAAAAAAATGTATTATTAAATTTTTTATTTATTAATTTTAAAAGAAATTAATTCAATTAAATTGTTGTGTTGAAATCATGTACAAACGGTAAAAATAAAATGCATGAAGTCCTATTTAGTCAATTCATCGTCTTTTAAATTTTAACGCGTCTTAGGGCCGAAGTGCTGTAGTGACACTTTTCCGGGCATGCGTACTCTAACTCAATGTTTTCTACTGTTGCACTGAATAACCCCAACAAGTTTGATTCCATAGTTCTGAAACACCCTGTATACAGTGTGTTCCTATGGACCTAACGATACCTGTAAAAATATATATATTTTTTATTTATTTCGAAAAAAATTATTCTTATTAAAAATTTTTGCTCCGTCTGAAATGTTTAAAGCTATAATAAAATTCGACCTACGATATACAGGGCAGAGTTGGGTCGTATTCGAATACTCAGTATTCTGAATAGTATTCAGAATACATTTTGCCGGTATTCGAATACTTTTCTGTGTTTGGTATTCGGTATTCGGCAGAATACTTTTTGGTTAGTATTCGGGATTCTGTATTCAAATACTTTTTTTAAGTATTCGAATACCGAAATGCGTAAGCAGTATTCGACTACTAAAATTGTTCGTGTGTTCGAATACCGATTCCGAGTTTTCTTGAATACCGGGTATTCGAATACTTTTTTCTTCCAAGTATTCAAATATTCGGTATTTGAATACTTTCTTTTTCCGGTATTTGTATTCGTATTCGAATATCTATTTTCAATATTTGACCGAACTCTGATTCAGGATGGCTCAAAATCGCGAAAATATTACTTTAAAAAATAAAAAATCAGAAAAACCTATTTTTAAGAATACCTAAATAAAGAGCTTAAAAAAGTGTATATTATTTTTTTGCTATTGGTTTGTTAAAAAATTTATATTAATAATTAGGTAAAAAAACTTTTAGAATAAAAGCGTCAAAAAGAAACACCCTATAATATACAGGGACATTCAAAATTACCTAAATGTTAATTTGAGAAAAAAACATCGGTTTTGATTTTTTTTAATTACTTATTTAAATAGCGTAAAAATTAATAACACTCTTAATTTTTAGTAAATAAATCGTTACTTTTGTGTTACTACTTGGATACACTTAAACTCTTCTTAACATTGTATGCGTATAAAAAGTAAAATAAATTATTAATTTAAAAATAATTTTAGTTTACACCTAATTTTTAGAGTAATGATAAGCGATAGAAAAAAATGTATGCGACTCTTTAATGAGTTTCAAAAATTATTTTTTTTAATTTTTCATTTTTGCGGTTTTTAAACACCCTGTATATCTTAAAGCAATTTTTAATATATTTTTAGCATTCCATACGGAGCAAAAGTTTTATTGAAAAAAAACTTTTTTGAAATATTAAAAATAAAAAGTTTACAGGTATAGTTAAGTTCATCCGTGAACACACTGTATTTCAGCATAAGTGCGCATTCTACCCTATAAACATCGTCTTTTTTCATTAAGTTGTCAAGTTAATATTAGAAAATTATTGCAAGTTGCCTTATTAAGCTCGGGAATTATTAATACCGGCCTTATTTAAATAGTGGATTTTCTTTATTGTTTTGTGTTGTAGGGATTTCTTTAACACAATTACAAAATTACATTTGAAAAAGTATTTTTACTTCTAAAAACTTGTCGATTTTGTGGTCGGCAGCCGTTCGGTTCGACGAACAGTTCCTAAGTTAAAATAAGACCAAAATAAGGTACGACCTAAAACCGACATAAATAAAGCCAGGCACTATACTTAGTAAGGAGTCCTTATCCTACTTTGCATCTGCGCAAGCTCAGATGTCAAAATAAGGCCGGTATTATTAGTGCCTGGCCTTATTTCACTGTGCAGTACTTCTCTATTCTAGCACATCTATATTGCCTGTTACTTTATATTATTAAAGTAAAAAAATATCGATGTAAAATTTACTTACATTGGACTACCATACATACCGGAAATCTCACTGGATCTATGATCCTTGAAAAGTATTGTATTTATACTGGGGTTTGCATAAAGAATAATAATACCAAAAGACGTGTGGGAACATATACATTTATAAATAATGATTTATTTAGGAACTGTAAGATTATTACTATCTCTACTAATAAATGAATTAATAAATAGATTTTGTTCATATCATAGGGCGTCGCCAGGGGGCAAAGGGGGAGCAGCCCCCTAGAGATTCTAAAAAAGTTGCCCAATGTAAAGCAACCAAAATGCCGACCTTGCATCGATTTTAAAATCGCAAAAATTCGGTTACTAGTTACAATATCCGATTCTTAATAGATATATCTGCGAAGTCAATCAATTTAGGAATATCTTATATGAAAGTAATTGAAATCGAACCAGCAAAAAAGTGCTGTATTTTTAAAACAAATGAAATATTTACATCATTACTTTTGCTGAGTTATATGTTATGGTGATTTTCGATTTAAGATCCAACGTTTTATCCCTGGCTGACAGTCAGTTTTATTTTTCAATGTGCTTTATTTAAGATATGTTCTGTATTGGGTCGGCGGATTACATTTAATTGATGGTAGGTATTTGGGTTCACGCCAGAAAATAAATTAAAACTACAAAAAAAATAAAACAAGTAAATAAAGAACTAAAAATCGACGTTGTCCAGATAAATTGAATAAAAATTTAAAAGAAAACTAAAAATTAACTATTATTAAATAAAACAACAACAAACATATTTGACCTTGAATATCAAAGAATTTTGCAAAGTCTCCTAAAAAAGTTGAAAAGTTTAAAATTTTAAACCTAAATAATAGTTTTTTTTAAATTTAACTTATCTTGACAACGATCTCGAACCGCCGATTTTTAGTTCTCTATTACCTTGTTTTATTATTTTTGTTTGTTTTTTTGGTAGTTCTAATTTATTTTCTGGCGTGTACCCAAACGGCTACCATCAATTTAATGTGCTTTATATTGGATTTTAACACCAACAGTCTTTTGTATTCTGAGATTCAGATTAAGGAATTTAAAGTTGCAATACGGTCAATTAGTTGATAAAAATGGAGATCTAGATCTAATCTGGCAAAAGAATAATAACAGAAATTACCAGATTTCGGTTTGTATCTCGGCTACAAGCAAGCAGGTCATAACAGTAACAAAAACTAATTAGGCATCATTATACAGTGTGTCCCAGGATAGGTGTTACAAGGGGACAAAAGTTTTAGAATTTTTAAACATCCCTTTGGGAAAACTGGTCGCATGGTCCGAAACTAATAAATACAAAATTTTACTCCAATTGGTAATATACAGGGCAAGTTATAACTAAAAATATGAAAAATGACCGGAGTAAAGTACCTTTGATTGTTAAAAATAGAGCAAAATTCTATAAGTAAATATTGTAGAGAATTAAATTTTATGTCAAAATTTAAAGTTAAAGGATTATAGCACAAAAAATATTTTTTCTCAATTTTTTACAATAGGCATTAACAATTTTTAAAATAGCAAATATAGACAATAAAATAAAATAATAATTTTTTTAATTTTGCTCGCTCTTACCCATTATTTAAGTTGTAATGCGTAATGTTAAAAATTTACAATTACATTTTTTTATTGTCATGCTTTAACTTAATATTTTGACATAAAATTCATTTCTCTACAACATTTACTTAAACAATGTTGTTATATGTTAAAAAATAAAAGTAGTCAGTTCTTGGGCATTTTTCATATTTTTAGTAATACTCGTCCTGAATAGTACCAATTGGAGTAAAAGTTTGTATTTATTAGTTTTGGACCATAGCGACCAGCTTTACAAAATTTCGTCTTAAAATTCAAAAATTGTTGGTCTATTTGTCCTCTCGTAGCACCTATTCTGGAACACACTGTATAACAACCTAAATAGACAAACCTAGAATGGTTAAGAGTCAGCGTTTTGAGTAATTTTATAAATCCACAAAACGTAGGTTCTTTGTTATTTAGGCCTGAGCTGCAGGCACAACAAAACCGGCTTTGTACATTTCCCTTCCTTGCAGATTTTTACGAAATCCATAATGATAATCGCTAAAACACTTAATAAAACGCACACCGTAGATGTAAAACTTATACTACAAGTGAAAATCTACATGTGCTCTCGATTTTTCTACAATTTTTACTTTCCCTATTCTCCATATCAACTTGCCCCCCTGGGCCATCGGCTGGCGACGCCCCTGGTTCATATTTATTTTATCTAACCTATAACTTACCTTTTTCATAACATTTAATACATAAACTACGTTTAATGCAAAAATATTCTTGCCTTTAAGGAAATTATTTTTAAGAAAACAACAAAATCTCTTAAAAATGTTTAAATTTATTGTACTTAAACATGGTGGTATAAAAAAAATCAAGTTTTATATATATTTATGAGGTTTTGTCCGTGTCGTTTGAGCTATAATATTATTGATTTTTACCTTTATATTAAAGCATTTACTATACTTATAAAATTACTACCCCATCATTGATATTTTAGTAATGTCACCCAGACTAGACAAGATGGACATCATTTTTCTATTTATTTTGTTTCTCATGCCTCTTTTGATGTTAAGAAAACGTAGATATATACATATTATGTATTATTGTCAATTATTATTATTATTTTAGAACAAGCACCTGTCAAGAATGGTTCACCGATTAATTTTGAAGATGACTGGAATTATCAAATACAGCCTGATAGTTTACCATTTTTAAATGGATCCAACCATCAATATTTGCTGCCAATATATACATTTTCGAAAGTGAGTCAAATAAGTTAATAATACCTCTATCTTAATGATATAAATATAAAGATTTATATGGCCTTTCTAATGATCTATAGACAAGATCTTTGTGATATGTTATAATTTTTAGATACATTTCAATTTGACTCTTTACTTGGTTCTCCCATATTTATAAAAATATACAGGGTGGTACTATGAATGTTGTTAAGAAAATTTAGGAGCAGATTCTACATCAGAAAAGTTCATATATGCATAGGTCCGGAAATGCATTGTTTTCCAGATCCAGGGTGTTAA
>JACEGR010008505.1:0-36099 GCA_014170235.1 Listronotus bonariensis | reverse complement strand
GTGGGCCATTTTAAGCATTAAAATGTTTTTTTATTTCAATACAATCATTTGAAACAACTTAAAAACATTTAAAAAAAATAGGTTGTCTACAAGTCGGTTTACTGACAATAGTTGAACGTGATAACGTCAAAAGAATCATTACCTTTATCGCCGCAATTATCGTTTCTATAAACAATTGACACCACATTCAATTTTCACTGCACTTCATACTTGACAAAAACATGTAAATGTATTATTGTATAGCAGCTGTCCACGCGGACCGCTCACTCAAGTAGGAGAGAAACAGATGTTGAACGCTGCCGAACGCGGAAGCCAATTGTGCCTCTTCCGCGCTCTCGTTTGCACTTCAAGCCTTAAAATAAACGCTTCAGAGCGTGGTAACGCCGCATAAGTCATGTTTTTGGTGCGTGCAGCCGGCTCCATTGAATTATGAGACGTTGTTTGAAAAATTGAACATAAAAAACTTAATAACGATTTATTAGTACACCCAGAATAATATTTTTTAAATTTTAATATTTGGTTTTGAAAATCTTCATATTTAGGCAATTTGCTAACTCTTTAGATGATATAATACCGTAGTTCTAATGAATTTTAGTTTTAAGGTTTTTTTAAAATACCATCTTTTTGATCCACCCTGTATAGCGGTTTTCTAGTTTTATTATAAACTATAGATACCTGTGCATAGTTCCTATAAAATTTTTTTTCCAATTACAATAGTAACGTCAATATCGTATTTTAAATATATTTTTTTGAATTTAAGGTAACTGTTTTTGGGACACCCTGTATATTATTTTTTAAATTTAATTGGTTTGCAAATCTTCATATTTGAGCAATTTTGTAACTCTTTTAAAGATATATTACCTGAGTTATGATAAATATTAGTTTTTAGGTTATTTAAATATAACATCTTTTTTTTAATAAACTATGGATACCTGTGTACAATTCCCATAAACATTTTTTTTCAATTGTATTAATAACGTCAATATTGAAATTTATTTAAATATATTTTTTTACATTTTAGATTAACTATTTTTGGGACACTCTGTATAGGTTTTTGATATGCTTGTATAAACCTACCCATACCATGTATTTAGTGCCAACATTTTATTTCAATACCTCAAATAGCAAAAATTTTACAGCTAACTCCAATTTTGAACATTTTACTTTCCAAACGCTAGGCAGAGAATATGGAAAATTGTTTTTACACTTTTTTTTATAAATCATCTATAAAATGAGATAAAACTGATTATTACAATTTGTTTCGTTTGCGAGAAACGATATATCAAGTGGGCGTGGGGGTAGAGGGAATTTTTTTATAATTTTTTAAGTTTTTTGGGAACATTTATATAGCTGTATACCGATTGCCTACAAATTTTGTTTAATAAAAAAGTTGAAAAGAATTGTCGTAGTACATAAAAAAATTTTAAAAAAATCCTTCATATTTTGGCTAGATATACATAAACATTCTGTATATAAGATACACAGAACACTATAAAATTACATAATAACTTTTTAAAAGCACTGTATAAAATATATTAATAAAAAAAACAAACGCGCGACATAACGCGGCGAGCTAACGCCACATGAGTCATATTTTTTGGTGCTTGCAAACGGGTCTATCGAATTATAAGACGTTGTCACGTCAAAAATTTGGAGTTTTTTTTTGTATCCGTTAATTTCTTCCACTATGTGTATTTTTCGGTTATGTACTAATAAGACACCGGATTATATGCATTTGCATATCTAAGCCATTCTCATCCCTAATAGCATATTTTCTCTTAAATATAAAGGGCGCCTCCTGAAGGTACGAAAAAAAGATTTAACAAATTTCTGAGACACTATTTTATTTATTTGAGTACTTAATACCTATTCTATATCCTTTTTTTTTTGTTTTTTTTTTGCTATTTAGATATTCATTTTTGTGTCATATGAGGGGGCTCGTTTCAAAGTTTACACACTCTTATATAACATTGTTGTATTATATTTTATAAAAAATGAACAAAAAACATAAATATTGAAAGTAATCCATAGTTTTATAAGTTTGAACACTGTGTAATAGATGTAGCCATGGCATAAAAAGTGATTTATTTAAATTTAGCTTAAAAAAATCAACTTTTAAAACATTTATCTTGCTGTTGTATTAAAAACTATAAAAGGACATTAAACACTTGAAAACTTATTTCGTTATATTGTGCATTTACCAAAAGACATTCTGTTATAGAAAAATATTTTCTCGCACCAAGGCGCAAGTTATCTAGCGCTAGCCACAAAATTTTTAACCAAAGGGAATTTCGTTGCCAATACTTTTTAAAATGTGGTATTTCTGACCAGAATTATTTAAAAAGTTAAAAAAAAACAAAAAAGGTCCTCCCTTCTTGTAAAATCCGCAAGTAGCCAAAAGTTTTGAAGAACTATTTGTACCAAAAATTAAAAAAAAACAAAAAAACTTCACCTTTCTAAACTAATTTATTTTTTAAATACAAAAACGGCACTTTTTACCCTTTTTCTTTTCAATTCTTTAGTGTCCCCTTTCTGGAGCCCCCACAACGTGATGCCCTAAGCAACTGCCTAATTTGCCTATAGGTTAATTCTCTATATAACTATGTATATCAAGGGGCTAAATAAAAATAAATGTTAAGTCACTATTTGCGATTGATACGATGTTATGCGTTATACAGTTGCCTAGACTTCCTAACATAATCCACTATTCTTTATTTTGGTAATACAAATAAAACATCAATGTGAACTATATTTTATTGTTCTCTGTTGTAAGCTTAAAATTATCAAGGTTATCTTGTGTCCTTTACATTAAACTTATCTTGCCACCAAAGTAATTACTTATTTTAAATTTTGTGGCAATTAAAAAATGGTAGTAGATCCGGATACAAAAATATCCCGATGTTATCATAACTCTAGATTAAGAAATATTAAAAGCATCCGTCTTGATTAATTAAACGGAAGTTAGTTTCTAATTCTTAATTAATAGAAATCCAATAAAACCAAACAAAGTATTTCTTATTTTATTTTCTATGTAAAAAACCGTTTCTAAAAAACAAAATTCGTATGTTGAGAAACTTGTTTCGTTTTATTTAGGGGCTCCAAAAACTACAAAAATGTGAAAATGAACTAAGACAAAACTGCATTAATTTTTAATTATTCAGCTAAATATTAAGTAAAAAGGTTTTTAGAATTGAATGAGGATCCTACTAGTATATCTGAAATTTTACAAATAATAAACCAAATTTTGTTTTTAATGTCATATTTTTTAAATCATGTTTTACACCTTTTTTACGTAATTTACCCAGTTTTAATAGAAAACAATAATTAATGTTAAAGTTTGTCAAAAATATTTAAATGCAAAAATGTATAAGCAGGTAAATTACGTATAAAAGGTGTAAAACATGACTTAAAAAAATATGATATTAAAAACAAAATTTGGCTTATTTTATATGAGATTTTAGATATGGGATCCTTATTCAATTCTAAAAACATTTTTTATTTAAGACTTTGCTAAATTATTTAAAAAATGTAGTTTTTCGTGGTCCACTTTCACATTTTTGTAGTTTTTCGAGCCCCTGTACAAAACGAAAAAAAATCTCAGCGTGAATCTTTTTTTTAAGAAGCCATACCATTTACCATACACGACTTTCTTAAACATTTAAATTTTTGGTCCATTTGTCCCATTGCAAAGTTCATCCGTGGACATACTGTATAGATCGTTAGAATTAAGGTTTTTGTTTTTTGTTTTTTGAAAATTTTAGCTCTTTTAAACTCCAGTAATGTTACCATATGGTGATTTATTTACAGGGAAAACGGGTCGAAAAATCCATTTTTTTAACATTTTTTTTCTGATGCTATTACTTATAAAGAGTATTGTCTAAAAATTTGGAATCATTTGAAGTAATACTTTTCGACTTATTGGGCTTAGGAATTTTTGCAGATTTTAGTCCTGTCTTTGTTGGACATGACTAATTGCAGGTTTAGATCTGATATTTATTGCATGATATTTATGACAGAAATTTTTGACCGTTTACATTAGCCAGAAATTCTGTCTGACATAAATATCATGTAATAAATGTCAGATGTAAACCTACCATTACATTTAGATCTTAGTAAGTAAATCATAATAATATTAACTACAGCAAAAGATACCGCCAGCCTACACCTACACTACCGGTTAATTTTAAATCTTAACTTGTCGTACAGCGAAATAACTGCCGCTGCAGTAAATGGTTTGCAGTCTGCCGCAGTGTATTTTTTGCAGCTGATTAAATTAATTTTAAAAATACCAGTCTCAACAGTAGCGGATTTATAGATTTACCGCCCGTGGGCTACTTCTTTTGCCGCCTATGAATTTTAATACCTTATTCCACAATCACATCAAATATATTGTCTATCAGAACTAATGGTAAAACAACTCACTCATTTTTTTCCCTAATTTAAATAGTTTATATATACTGCATTCTTTCTTAAGTTTAAACACTGTTATGAGTGTAGTCATGGCCTAAACAGTAATTTATTTAAATTCAATAAATTCAAAAATAAAACTATTGTGACATTTATCTTACTGTTGTATTAAAAAGTATATGTACAATATAAGATATAGAACTATTTTTTTATTTATTAAAATCTAGTCAATTTTAGTCAATTTACAAATTTACTGCAGCAATCATAATTAAACTATCGATATTATATCAAGATTAAATTGATTTAGCAGATCTCATAATTAGGTACACGGAGATAAAAATGGAGCAGTTATTATCAGTGAAGAAAATATGTAAAAATAATTTAATTTTGACTAGAATATTGCTATTGCAATATTCTAAAAGTTTATAGACATGAAAGTATATTTAATATAGTGTTTAGCAATTGTTTATGTAGAGATCTTAACATGGTATTTATCACTGTATATAGGACCATATTTCGATTTGTGTTAAATATCTTAATTTCTCTCAAATTTTCAAAAATTTTATTATGTGTCTGTATAGTTTATTTTCTTAAAGTTTGTAAATCGATCTCAAAAATGTATAAACTAAATCTGTCGCCCACTGAGTGTCAAGTTGTTTATTTTATAAAACTCTTACCGCAAGTTACTAATAATGTTTAACTCATTTTGAAAATTGACTTGGGTGTTTCAGAGCTATGAGATCAAACTTCTAGGGCTTAACAGTAGAAAACTTTGAGTATAGGAACCCATGTCCGGATAAGTGTCACTACGGCACTACGGCCCTAAGACGAGTTAAAATTTAGAAAGACGACGAAATGCCTAAATAGAATTTAATGCATTAAATTTTTACCTTTTTACATGATATCATCACTACAAAATTAATAAATTAAACAAAAATTAAATTATTAAATTTAACAAAATATTAATAAATTAAATTGAATTCATAAACATTGACATTAACATTTTAAACAATTGTTGTGATGATATCATCTATAAAATGCAACAATTAAATCCTAAATTTTAACTCGTCTTAGGACTGTAAAGCCGTATAGTGATGCTTTTCCGGACATGGTTTTCTACTGTTGCACTGAATAAGTCCTAGAAGTTTATTGTCATACTTCTAAAACACCCTGTATTAAAGTAATATCTGGCCACTACAATAAAAGTTTAGTTGTGTTGGATTCTTGTTTTAAGAAACTTTTGTGAGATTAGATTTTAAATAGTCCTGTAGGTTTATTAATTATAATTATTAAAGGTTTGGATTTTCTATTACTACGTTTCAAATTATAGCATAATAATTTTTAAAACATTATTAAATGTAAAAGTTCGGGTAGGTATTGAACATAAATATAGATAATAATACTAGGTATGAACAAATAGAAGTAATTGCGATACTATATTTTAAGCCTTGAACCGCCAGTACAAAATAAATGTATAATGCTAACTTGGTTGTAAAATAAAACTAGGCTAGACATTAATATTTAATTTACCAATTACTTTAGCAATAGATGTAACTTGATAAGTTGCAAACAAAGAACATTATTTTTTTAACTCTAACTATTTAATAACAACGAATATCGCTTAGTAATTTTTAATTAGGTTAGTATAATATCTTGTAATTTGCGGGTATGAGTAAGACTAAAGCCTTATCAACCTAACATAGCACCGATTTTATCTTAAAACCAGAAACTTTTATAATAGGTGTAAAATATAAAATTAAATAGCAAATTAGCAAAAGTAAGGTAAATTGACAAAATTTGCGTATTTTGGAACGTATTCCCAAAAACTAAACAAGATAATTAATTAGTTACTAGAAGAATAAGACATTAATAAATTACCCTTATAAAAAAAACATGTTAGATGGTTTTATTGTACCAAAAGCTAAAAAATAATTCGGTAATCCCAGCTACGAGATCGCACCAATCTTCTCATTAATCGGGGGCAGTGATTAGACAAATAATAAAACTGTTGGGCGTAGCGTATTTCGAGTAAATATTATGATAGAAATTTCAAGTGTAAAGTTTGTTTAAAAATAATATACAGGGTGTTTTACAACTTATCTATATTAAAAATAGTTTTTTCATTAATATCTAAAATATTCCTTACCCAATTTAAATAAAATTTGTTAGTGATATTTGCAGCAATAAGTGGCTAATTTAGTTCTAATTTGATTAAATTTATTTAGTCCAGTGGCGTCCCAAGCGGTACAAAAAATGTAAGTCATTAAGTTTTCTGAAAACTTTATTTTATTTAGGTTAAGCAAGTAAAACTACAGTTTTTTACTTCGTAGACTTTTTTCGTATTTTGTGCGTAGTTTTCGTAAAATAAAATAAAATAAAATTTTCCCAATTTTATATCCTCGACGCACCCAAAAAGATAGGGAAAATTTTAAAAACACTTAATTTATGAAAATTCGTTAATTTAAAATAATGTTAAAAGTATTTAATTTAGTGTGTGTTGTTAATGTTTTATAATTGTTTATAAAATATTAAAAATTATTTTAAAATAAAATTGTCCATATGTTTCTAGTGTAGTCTAGGGTTATGCAAGTAACTAAAGAAGATAGGAAAGAAACCTAAAAGCCAAAAATTGATTTTACTTGGTTAATCCAAATAAAATATAATATTTGCCGAAAAGTCAGTGGCGTACATTTTCTTGTTATAAATATTCGTTTAAATACTGCTTAAGACGCCACTGAACTAAATACACTTACTCAAGTTAGAGTTAATTTAGAATCTTAAGGCTGCAAATAAAGCTGCCAAATTTTGTTAAAATTGGTTAGGAAATATTTAAGATATTATTTAAAACCCGTTTTTAAAAAAACTTTAACTCCTTGTATCTGGGAAATATTGCATTTTCGGACCCATATTTATATAAACTTTTTGATATTTTTAATGGTAGCCTTTATTTTTTTAACCACATTCTGTAATACCTCGTATTTCTTTTTCTCTTAATTATATACGCAGTTATGCTGAAGTCAATTATATTTAAAGTTATTCTCATTTTATTTAATTTTTTAAGGTTTGTTTGTTTTGTTAAGAAATTTTATTGTTTTAGTAATAGTTCTAAATGATGCACAATTGTATACGTGTTAATTGTGTAAAGTCATTTGATATTAGTCTCTGGACCAGTATCTAATGAAATGGACTTCATGAAACAACATCTTTAAAACATTTTTAGGGAGGTTCCTTTTGACGAGTTTACCACGAATATTCATATCGCCATCGCCATATGAAAGCAACGCTTTAACCCACCCTGTCAATGTTAAATATTTTGGGTGTAGGACTGGGCGAAAGCCTCACCTTTTTGTCGGACAAGTTTACCACAATGTTTTACATACAATGTTTAAACATTGTGCAAAAAATGGTAAGGGTTACAGTCATCATAACGCTCTAATACATGTTCCGGGTATCGGACTAGGCGGGTTTCGTAACCCTTACGATTTTTGGCACAATATTTAAAAATTATATATGAAATATTGTAGTAAACTTGTTTGCCAGTCCGACACCCGAAATATTTGACATTGGGAGGATCAGTTAAAGCGCCACTTTTATATATGGCGGTAGGAATATTCGTGGTAGACTCGTCAAAAGAAACCCACTAAAAGGTTTTAAAAGTGTTCTTATCATGAAGTCTATTTCATTACCGGTCCAAGGACTATATGCAATATTACTTTCGGAAAGTTGGTATATAACGTCCTTTATACAAGTCAAAATTAAACATACATGACGCAGATCATAAAAAGCCATTATTTGGCTTAAACACCTCGCATAGTGTAAGTTGGTTCCGATTTTTTCTGGTTATAGTTCTGATTTTAAAACTAAAAAAGGTATATTAAGTCTTAATCTATTTCTTTGTTTAAACTTTTAATAAATTAAATAAGGGGAAAATAGAAAAATGTTTGGGGTATTGTATAAAGACAGAAATGAGTCGTTTACTTACACAATTAAATTAATCAAATCTTTTTATTAAAATATAGGTTTAAATGTATTTTTGGTGTCCGGAAAATGCTAACAAAGTTAGATAATAAAAATGTAAAAATATCAAATTTCCAAGTTTTTAAAATACACGCTACCCTCGTTCTAATGTCGGAAAACCTTTTAAAGTATCTTCTGATGTTTCTTCAAGTTTTTATCTTTTTTTAATCATTACTCAGTACTTGTCCGTTTTAAAGTTACCGATTTTATCATTACATCTTGTAAGCAATCTAATTCTGTGTATTTATAAAAAAGCTATTATTCCCTTTATTATATGGTAGTAAAGTTTATGAATAATGTAAATTTTATTCAGTTTATTCTAACATTCTAATAAAATAAATTTACCACGGCATAAACAGTTGTTACACAAGATCACAATTGTGCATGGTATATAAGTGGTCAACAAAAATTATATTTCCTTTTAAAATATTTTGGCCCAGATAAACTATCTGTTCTATGTTTAATTGTGATACATTCATTAAGTGTTTGTCTGTCTGGAAACTAGTGAAAGTAACTAGACAACAAAATCGAAAATCAATCTAAATCGGTTAATGATTTTATCTGAGTAGATATTAATACTAAAACTGTTCGACTATATTTATGTATTGTAAGTTCTGTTGTTTCATAGGTTTGATTATTGAGTGTATTCAATGTACGTAAGTCGCCCTTGAAATGTTTTGTATATTAATTCCGTTGGATTACTGTTAAACTTACTTAAAACAAAACTTAGCTTATGTGTTCTATATTATTTGGACATTGATTCATTTGGGCGATAAAAAAAGTATAATTAAAAGCGTAGAATTTTAAAAGAAAAAGCAATAATAATTTTTTAATATAAAGATGTCTATTAACTCTACCGAAAAAGCTAAAGGAGTGATTTTCCGGCGAAACATAAGAAAAAACTTAATATGAACATTACCTAAACGTCCTACTTTTGGAACTACAGGGTGTTAAAATTTAAGAGAAATAATTGTTTTTTTATAAAAACTTTTATACGAGTTTAGATGTTTTTGAGAAATTTAGAAGATTTTTTAAAATATAAAAATATATGGATTTCAAATCTGTTATAAGTTTTAAAATACCATATGGTTTTAAAAGTATTTTTTTGTTTCAGAGCCAAGATGTCAGCACACAAGAACCCAAGGTAGCACGAGGTCGAGGAAGATCGCGATTTACACAAGCAGCAGAAGAAATTCTGCAAACATCAGAACGACCCAGCACAAATAGAAGAGCATCTACTAGAACAAGAATTCACTCTAACAATCCTAAAGCAGCTGCTGATAGAAGAGCACGACCAACAGAAGCTCCTAGAAGTTATGCCGTAGAAGAAATTAATAACGATTCCCCGATTGATTCATTTAGAAGACAAAGCAAACCCCGAATCTTAACTGAAAGTCGATTTGAAGTACCTACTGTTACAGTTTCTAGAAGACCTCAGAGTTTTGACACTTTTAGATCTTCAACCTTGCCACCAGCCTATAATGAATATCCTATTGAAGAACAGGGATTTGGTAGTACAGCAAGAGCCATTTTACAAGCTCGAGGAGAGACGGTGCCTCCAAAAACGACAACACCTGTTGTTGATGAAGCGTATTTGCTTAACAACTTTGGGAAAACTTTTAGATCACTAGCAGCTTCAGTTTCTAAAAATGACGTTCCTATTCAAAGAGCTACACCCTTGCGTTCTGAAGTTCCTATTTTTAGAACAAGGAGATATTCCATCTCGCCGTTCTTCCTTGCGAGGCGATCCTTTACCGTCCTTAAAAGGATCAGACGTGACTTTAGAACGCCAAGTACCACTAAGAGGAAGAAAAAATGGCCAAGCAAAAAAACAGCAGAAACTCGAACAAATACCAGAGCTGAAAGTTTCCGAAAAACTACTGAACCACCCCTTGTCGAGGAGATAGCTCGATTAGAGAATGCAGCTCGTCAGGAAACTGAAACTGATGGTCCAGAGTCTGTTCAAGGCATATTTGAACAATCTGACTCTCTAACCGAGACACTGCCAATTGAAGCTTCCAGCGAAACATTTATCTCCGAAGAAGAAGATTTAAAAAAACATCTGGGGCTGAAATTGTAACTCAACGAATAACTGAGCCTTCTGTACCAAGAAAAAGTATTGAAAATTACCGAAGAAATAATGCAAGAAGTAGAGTAGAAGTTGAGGAAGAGTTTGATCCTACTCCAGCTTCAAGAGCAAGAACAAGGGCTCCAAGAACGAGGCCTACCCAGAAGTCTGTAGAAGTGACTGTCTCGTCTAGAGTTAGAGGTTCAAGAAGAAGATATGATGATGCAGCTGTAGCTGAAAGCAGAACCAGAGGACCTTCTGTCTTTACTGCTGAACAGTATCAAGAAGTTACAAGCAGATCTAGAACAGGAAGAAGGATTGATAGCCGATTTGAAGGAGTTCCAGAAAGAATTACAGTTGATTTGTCTTCAGTGACAACAAGAACTAGAACTTCCGGTAGAAGAGCTACAACTACTGGTATACCACCGACTGAAAGATCATCTGGAAGAGATACAAATAGGTCTAGGGGGCGGAACAGATCACGAGATAGACCTGAACAATCTACTTTTGCACCAACTAGTAGGCCTACCAGTAGTAGAAGATCCAGTTTAATTGATGAATCAGCTTTTTATGGGGAAAAAACTAGTAATCCAATAGACATAAATGGAAAAAAGAAAACGAATACTGAATTTGATATTATAGAGCCCAGACATAACTTAAATCAAGGACATCATGCACCAATACCATCAAATAGAAGAGAAACAACACGCAGAATTGATTCTACAAATAGAAGATCCAAAGATAAAACTTCTTCGGTAAATAATAGAAGGGAAAGTAAAAGTAGATTTGAATTGCAAGAGTCCGATTTTGCAAGTTCCAGAGCCAATAGTAGAACTTCAAGAGTTGACAACGAAAGAATAAGCAATAGTAAGTTAGACTTGCCTGAGGCTAAAAATATTGCTTCTCGTAGAAACATTGGCAGCCGGCAAAGTAGCACTTCTGACCAGACAATTCCTTATGGTGATAAATCATTAGGGATAAGAGCACAGACAACTACGACAACTGAAGAATCAACAACTGTCCCCATTGGTCGATCTAATAGTAGATTTCCTGATGTCCCACCGAAATTAGATGAGTCAAAACTGGAAGTTTTACCTTTATTTGAACGTGATGCTAAAATAGTGTCGTCTGCTAGATCAAGAGGACACAGATCTAGATCTAGTGTAAACAGAAGACAAAATCTTTCCCAGGATCATATGCACGTAAGCGCTACTGAAAATGATGTAAAATTTGTCGAAAAACCAACTACTAGTGCTTTTACTAGTGTAACCGTAACACGAACGGAAAGTGTAGAAGCTATTACCAGTAGAACAAGATTAAGTACTCGAACAGCAAGTACTACAGTAAGTACTCCTACCAAGGAAATGACAAGAAGGCTTCCTTCTACAACTACTATTACAACAACCAAGGTCCCTGAAACCACTGCTGCAACCAAAAAATGGGTAACCAGATCTCCACCAGTCATTAAAGAAACGGTTATTGCGGAAGTAAACTCGGTGACTTCCAAAAGTACAATTACAAGAAGAAAGAAAATGCCAAAAGCTAAGGCTGCTGAGCTATTGTCAAGAGGAACGAAGAAGGCCGATGTAAAGCTGGGAGATGCTGGAAAGAAGAAGGCTTCGTCAGAAGAAATTGATGAAGAAGATAATTATCCTGAGCCATTTAAGGCATTAATTCAGGCAAAGAAGAAAAAGGTAAGACTTAGAGAGATCAGCTACCTATTTACCTATTTTTTACTTAATTTAAGTTGCTTATAACTGATATTAGCTAAAATGTTAAAATTTAAAATTGCAAGAGATTCGTAAAATGAACAAATAATATCAAAGAAATCTTAACCTTCAGATGTAAAATAAGCTGATCAATTATAAACTAAGCATTTGAAAAACGCGAAAATAAATAATTAAAAATTATCGATTGTTTGTACTTAACTTGCCTGATAAACAGAGCAACAAAAATATTTATTTTTTATTCCTTTAAATTTAAATTTTACAGGGTGTTTTATACATCTTAAAACCCGTTAGAAATGTCAATAATCTAATAAAGGACTCTTGATCTCTTTTAAGAAATAAAGAGATTAGTAATGCTTTCTTCTATAGGTAAACGGCTGTTGAGTAAGTCGGGATTATACAGGGTGCGACATTTAATTTTTTCATTTTATAGATGCATTTTTAACAACAGTAAAAAAATTACAATTTGCTTTAACCATTTCGATTAACCATTATGTTTTTTTACCAAAAGGTATACTTTATTTGAATCAATATCTTGTACCGTCTTTTATAAAACCGCATTTCAAATACACAGACATACCAGCATTTTGTATGTAATAATAAACTCCATATATTTAAGTAAATCAATAAAAAATGGTAAAATTATTAAAAACGGTGATTTTAGGCCCCTTTACCTTTATGATGCAGATAAAAACGGCTTTTAATAATTTTATTATACTTTATAAATATTAAAATGTATTTTTTTATTATATACAAAATGCTGTATTTAAAATGCGAGTTCATGGAACCCGGTGCAAGATATTAATTCAAATAAGGTATACATTTTTATAGAAAAAAGATAAAGGAATCAAACAGTCAAAGCTAAAATGTTAAATTTATCACTTCTGTCAAAAACGCATACATAAAATAAATTAAAAAAATGTCGCACCCTGTATAATCCTGACTTACTGAACAGCCGTTGACTTATGGCAAGAAGCATTACCGTGAGGTTATTTAGTTGCTAAAATATTATTGGTACTGTGGCAACAGTTCAAAAGTTGTAATTGAAATATACTTTTTTTATTTTAACTTTGAAGATCAATATCCCCTAACGAAACATGATAGAACTCTTTTTATATAAAGTACTAATATTATTTTGGCTCACTTTATCACCCCTTTTATTTATGATCTTACTTTTCCAAACTACCAAAAATTACTTAAACATTTTTATAAACAAAACAATACCACCAGAGAAAAAAACTAATTTTTAATAGCAACTAAACAATTAACTCTTATACTAATCAAATATTTAGTATACTGGTGCTTAATTACAAAATGTACTTAAATGCTTTTTATTCTGTTTGATGCATTTCAGACTAGATTTATTCAAATTAGTGGCTGGTAGTAATTATTATTTGGTAGACTTTTATTGAAATTATTAATACGTGTTTGAAGATTTTTAAAATTAAATTTGAAGAGCCCCAAAATTTATATCTACATACATATTTATATTGTCACTAGTTCAATAACAAGTTAAGTCCAAAATTGCATCAAACAGAGCACATTTTGTGATTAAACACCTGGGTTAATTATTCGATAAGTACAACGTTTCTACTGTCTACTTAAGTTTGCAACAAAAAACTTTTTATTATTAATTTTACAAAAAAAAGTTATTCTTTATGAAAAGTTCTGCATAGTCTAAAACCTAAAGTGCAATCATCGGATATTAATTTTTGGCAGTGGTATACGACTTATACGAGGTATGTCAAAAAACACGACCTTTATTTTTTATAATAAAAATGTAAGTTTGTACTTTACTGCATACTTATTTTAAAATATAATATGTAAAGAAAGCTTAAGAACTGCCAAAAAAAACAAAAACCACAGAAATGCTTGTTGTTGCAAAAAAAAATGTTAAAAACGAGTATTTTTTAATAAACCAATTTGCATATTTAAAAAGTATTTTTAATTCTCTTACATCTTTTCTTTAAACAAAAATCAATAATATGAAAAAATATATATACTGCCAAAAATACGTATTTATTACCTGATGATTGCTTTTTATAAAGAATATTTTTTGCAAAATTAATAATTAAAAAGTTTACCATATGGTGCGAACATAATATGTAAATTTATTGACGAACCTATTAGTACAGGAAATGAAGCTCTAAAAAGGGTAAAACCTGGCAATTCTTTGGTGGTGGTCTTGATGAGTTAAAATTTTAACAGAAGGTACGGAATAGCCCAAGGATCAAAACCTATATCGTACCGAAGGGCGGCAAAACCGTAGAGGTGGATGCTACCCCCCTAGGGGTGACAATTTTTATTACATTTTAACAACAGAAATCAATTAAAAAGTTATTCTTAGCAAAAATTTTCCATACATTGTTTTTATAACACTAATATTTTTCAACTTATTTGCGATTAAAAGTAACATAAAGGGTTTTAAACGACTATATCTCGCCAAATATTTACTTGACGGAAAACCTAGGTAACTAAAAATCTTAGTCATTAAAAACTTGCAATTTAAAGCTAAATCATTCTTATCTTCAGTATTTTCGGAATTATTTAGAAAAGAGGTGAAAAATTTGAAATTGTAAATAATCGTTTTTCACTTTAAGTTTACATTTTCCTGAAATGAGGCATTTAAGATTGGTTAAAATTTTTGGATGTATTATTAATACATCGCACCTTTCATATTATAGGGGCACAATTAAAAATTTTGTGAAATTGATATTAAATATCGGGTCGCGTTATTTGGAAATAAGATAGAGACACAATTATGTTTGTGCGCCCCATGAGTGGCTCTGTCTCTTTCTGTCAAGGGCATCATGCAAAGTAATTGTTTTTGTGCCTATATATCACAAAAACTCAATTTCACAAATTTTTTAATTGTGCCCTATAATATGAAAGGTGCGACATGTATAAAGATAACTGAAAAGGGTAAAGGTCAGTTTTAATTAGGGGGTAGTTAGCGGCTTGTCTTAATTTATTTTTCCTTAGAAAAAATTAGATACTGACTTTATTTTTTTCATAATTCTCTTAATTTTTATACTAGAAACTACTAGATTTTTTTTTTTTAAAAAAGGTCTTATTAGGTACTTCAAAAAAGATTTCATGAGTTTTCTTTAAAATATGCAGTATTTTCCGTCATTTTACCTTAAATCTATTAAATTTTACATTTAAGGAAAACAGGTAACCATTCAATCGCGAATAACTTGAAAAGTATTAGTTTTACGAAAAAAGTAAAGAACATTTTTTGCTTAAAATCACTATTTTAATCGATTGCCGTTGTTAAAATGTAGTAAAAAATTCCACCCCTAGGGGTTGTGGCAACCACCCCCAGGGTTTTGGCGCCTTTCGGTTTGATGTAGGTTTTGTACCTTGAGCTATTTCTTACCTTCTGTTAAAATTTCAAGTTAATCCATGCAGGACCAAAAAACTGCCAGGTGAAATGCTTTAATTTCGTGTACTACATGTACAGGGTGTCCCATTTTGGTTGTCCCTTATGGGAAACTTGAAAACCATAAGCGATATTAAAAATCCGATATCCCATCCTCGAGCTCTTTTTGGAGAAAACATTTATGGTAAAAACAGATCATCGCTATCGCGAAGCGTTTCAGAGATACAGGGTGATTCTCGATTTTTTCACTTTTTGAAAAGGTCCTGTAGCTTTGTTGTTATTACAGATACGAGAAAACTAATTGCACATTATACAAACACTTTTTTCCGTAGAATCCAGTGGCGTAGCCAAAAATTTTTTGAGCTGTCATTTTTGACATATGACCCAAACATGTTTTTTTAATAGGGACACCCTATAAATGATTAGGTAATTAAATTGCTTGTTTTTTTCTGATTAAAATAATATATCATAGTAGGTGGTTTAATAAATTTTTTACGTCAAATATTGGAAAAATTATGATTTTAAAGACGCATTGCGGCTTCTATCTGTTTTTAAATTGTTTCATATTTTTGTTTTAAAAGAAATCTGTCATCCCTTAGCTCAGGAGACATTTCCGTAGTAAGAAACAAAAAATTAGTTTACAACAACAATAATAAACAAGTTATAATAATTAAACTTAAAAATTTATCAAGTTTTTTTAATTTTGATTTTTTATTTTTATTAATTCTTCATGTCAACTTTACCAATAGAGCAAAAAAAAACAAAAAAAAATTTTTGCTTCAAATTCATAAATAAGGACGCTATGAATTTTTAAATTTAAACATAAAATTAATTATTTTTAATTTTTGGGACACACTAGTATCATTTATATAATATATATATATATATATATATATATATATATATATATATATATATATATATATATATATATATATATATATATTAATATTTTTCCTTATCATATATATTATCCACCATAATTTCATTCTTATATATTCATATATAAAATTGTAGGAAATTTTTAAAGTTAAAAATTAAAAAAATCATTTTAATTTTTTGAGACACCCTGTATCATTTTTTTATGTATAGTAATATTTCTCACCATCACATTTATCAAATACCAAAATTTCATCCCTTTATTTTCATAAATAAAATTGTAGGAAATTTTTAAATTTTAAAATAAAAAAGTTATTTTAATTTTTTGAGACACCGTGTATCATTTTATTATGCGTATTAATAATCTTCTACATCATATATATTATTTACCAAAATTTCATACTTATATATTTATAAATAAAGTGGTAGGAAATTTTTAAATTTTAAAATAAAAAAATGCGTCTTTAAAATCATAATTTTTCCAATATTTGACGTAAAAAATTTATTAAATCACCTACTATGATATATTAATTTAATCAGAAAAAAAAGCAATTTAATTACCTAATAATTTATAGGGTGTCCCTATTAAAAAAAACATGTTTGGGTCATATGTCAAAAATGACAGCTAAATTTTTGGCTACGCCACTGGATTCTACGGAAAAAAGTGTCTTTATAATGTGCAATTAGTTTTCTCGTATCTGTAATAACAACAAAGCTACAGGGCCTTTTCAAAAAGTGAAAAATCGAGAATCACCCTGTATCTCTGAAACGCTTCACGATAGCGATGATCTGTTTTTACCATAAATGTTTTCTCCAAAAAAGAGCTCGAGGATGGGGTACCAGATTTTTAATATCTCTTATGGTTTCCAAGTTTCCCATAAGGGACAACCAAAATGGGACACCCTGTACATACTATGTACTTATTGGAAATAAAACATGTTCTATTCTATTCTAAGTAGACACGCTTTATATGAGATCATTGTTTAGTTGCTATAATAAATAAGTCCATTTTCTGTGGTTGTTATTGTTTTGGTTTATAAATGTTTTAGACTTCTTATTAAATTGGTTTTTTAATATACAGTGAGGATATTAAAAGTCCTACCCCTCCATTTATCTTTTAATTGGAACTAGATATCAGGGTCGAGTAAAATTTGGGTAAAAGGATGTTACTTAAACTACTTTTTGGCATACAAATAATTTCTGTCACGTGACCCAGTGCCAAGGTGCACTAGCAACTTTTTTTAAATGAAAAGGGTGGTACATGTTTTTAAAAGACCCTCTGAGTCTCTACTTAACGCTACTTTTTTTTTTAAATTGGTTCAGCCGTTCTAAATTTAGAAACGCTTAAGATTTGGCTTAAATAGTGTAAAAATAGGGACGTTTTAATGGCATTGGCTTGTAAGTCTGGAACAAAAAAGACAAAAACAAAAAGGCCTTAAATAATGAATTAAGGAGTCTTTAAAACGAGGTGCTAAATGACCCCCTTTTTATTTGGAAAAAAGGTTGCAAGTTCCTCCTTGACACTAGGCACTAGGCCATGTGACTGAAATGACTTTTGTACTCAAAAATCAGTTTAGGTGACACCGTGGATATATGGTTTCAATTGCAACAAATACATTTTTTGAAATATTTAGATACAGGGTGTCCCATTTAAAAAATGCAAGTAGTAATAATAAATTAAAAATTAAAACATTCATATTTATTTTTAGTATGCTACTGAATTCAACGTAACAAGTTATAAAATCTTTGAATTTAAAGCCTGCTTCAATCTTCATAATTGTCCGAGTAATAAGGCATAACAAGAATTGACGAATTTTGAGAATCACCCTGTATCTTCTAAACCAATCAAGTTAGCTTGATTCCGATTGCGCCATTAAACTAAATACTAAAAAAGAAAACGGAACACGTATCACAGTTTTTTGTATCTCTTACAGTTTGGCCTATACCCTATAATCTCAACCAAACAAAACACCCTGTACAGTACCCTTTAGCTAATAAAATATAAAACGTGTTATAATAGGGGATCCCACAATGCTAAATGGGGATTTACTAGAGCGTCATAGAGACCTATAAGCTTAGATGATAAGAAAAAAATGTTGTATAATGTATGTATACCTTTTCATCGGTGGGGAAATTCGCTATAGACTTTTAAATATGTCAAAAAAATACTATAATTATTTCGGCTTATGGAAATCGTTCGGGTTGTATCGGATTATATAGTTTTCGTTATCCCTGAATTATTTTCTTCAAAATAAAAAAATAGCCACGCTTGAAAATGTTAATCTGACGTTTATCTTTGTAGCCCGTTGTTTCCTTTATGTCACTCGCAAATTGTCAGATTAGTAAAATATACACTGTTTGACATGTAATTAACTTACCCTATCTTAATCTGACGCGCTCGACAATTTCTGATGGATATATTTTTGTTTTTTATGATCGGCCCTGTATACGGGGCTTATATTTGGTGGAGGTACTAAACTGGGTACAAGGGATTCTCCGGTATATTAATTTGCCGCGCTGTAGTAAATCCCGAAATCCCCTCTAGGGCTTCCCTACCATTTCATATATTATCATACATTTTTTAAGTTATCTTGAAAACTAGAAAACCTTACGTCAGAAAATGAATGAGCGAATGTGCCTACGTAAAAGTGTAGAACCTCCTAACTAAACCCAAAAAAAACAGTGTTTTGTTTTTTTTAAAATATTTTTATGAAATAATTTACTACATTTTCTGTTCTTAAATATTATGTGATATTTTTATTTTGAAGTTATTAAAACACAATTAAGAACCTTTCTCCAGTAATTACTCGTATAATGGAGCGGTAGATTTGTTTAATAAATAGTGTTTTATACCAATAAAACAAATAATGTTTTCTTAAAATACTAAGATTACCGCTACTAAAACTAACGCAAAATCAAAAAGTTTAAACAATCAAAACATTTATTTATTCACACCTTTACGTCCTTGAACTCAACTAGTATTTTGACCTGGTGCTCCCGATGGCTCATTGTTAACGTCTTCATGGTGTTTCTGCGGTCACGGTCTTGGGAAGTAAAGAAAACGCGAAAGAAAGCAAGCAATACCCATTATTTGTTTTTCTTACGTAACATCATTTGAATTTAACTTGAACGTTGTTAAGATCGGATGCAAAAAGAATGTATTAAATTTATCTGTATGTGCATATTTTAATTAAAAAAGTGCCTAAACTTGTTTTATTATGTATTATGTGCAATTTCGGTATTTTAAATAATATACTGGGTTAGTATAAAGTACTGCAACTCTTAAAACCCCTGAAGCTACATTTACCAAATATGGTATCTAAAAGGTATTTGGCATGAGGAAATTAATATCTAGTAATATCGGCACCGTTGTCATATTTTCCTGTTTTGTGCTACAAGTATCTTTTTAGTTTTTTGTTTATGGTTTGTTCCCTTTATTTTTAGTGCAATAAATTGCGCATGCCAAATTAATTAAGCCTACAAATTTTTAAAATTTCATTTTTATTAGCTGCTTAGATAATATGAGAACACCACATTTTGGGTAAAAAGTTTAGATGCGCTCAAATACAGTGATACTGTTATTGTTGCCAGATTTTTCAGTTTTGCACTACACGTAATTATAAATAAAATAAAAGGTGCGTGTCAACTTTAGTCAGATTTTTATTTTTTAAAATTCTATCTTACCACTTACCGAGATATGACAACACCGCAATTCCATTAAAATTTGGCAACAATGCGGTTATCACTGTTCAATTAGCCATGTCAAAAAATACCTAAATACCAAATTTGATAAACATAGCTGCAGTGGTTTAAAAGATATGTAGGCGTTAAATTACTTTTTACCGAAAATGTAGTGTATTATATCTCGGCAACTAGGAAAGACAGAATTTTGAAAATTTGGAAACCTACTTAATTTAATTCTTTCAATATAATGCAATAAAAATATATGGGGCATTCCATTAAAAAATCTAAAAAAGATACGTGTAGCACAATACTTTTTACTGCTACTGTAAGAACAAAGTACTTTAAACTAAGTAAATATGATAAGGGTTAAACAATCAATTTACTAACATTACAGGAAGAAGCAAATCCATCAAAACAAACGACTACTGAAAAGGTGTTTGTAACTTCCGAAGCTTCACCTAGAGGGTCTGTTCGTGTCGTCACAACGGAAAAACCCAGTTTTAGTAGAAAGTCTCACTTATTAAATGACATTGTAAGTATCAAAATACGAAAGAACAAGTTTTGTTGTAGATATATTCTATATTATATTGCCTGGGCCAGTAATAAAATAAACTTCGTGATAAGCACCCTTTTAAAACCTTTTTTGGGGGTTCATTTGACGAGTCTATAACGATTACCGCCATATATGGAAGCGACGCGACGCTTTAACATTTTTAAAATATTTTGGTATTTGTTAGTCTAGTTATTAAATTTAGTATTTGTTCCTACAAATTTGCGAATAACAAATTTTTAGACCTAATTTTTAAAAGAAAACCTACATCTATGCTTTTGTATGATTAATTGTATTGTATGGTAATATGTTTAAATTCTTGAAAGTTTGTTAGCGCTTGCTTCCAACAAGGGTAAATCATAGTGGTTTTAGCAGGTACCAGGTACCATCGCGTTCAAAAAAACTCAGACACTCAAAATATTATATGCTACTAGCTCCCTGACTATTATAATTTTTTTTTGACTGACAACGTAATACCTGTTAAGTTTGGATAGTTTTATTATTGGGATATAGACAATTCAGGTAATTTATACCAGCTAGGTTTATTTATTACAGAATTAAATTACTTAATTATACAAGTGTAGGAAATCAAGCAAAACAAGCTTGTGTGTGTTTTTTTTAAACGCGATCCATCGCTTTCAAAAAATACACAAACGCAAAAAATTAAATAAGGTTTTTTATTTAAATTAAATAAATCAAATAATTATTACATTATTTAAACAACAACAGGTTATACTCTTAAAAATAGAAACTATATTAATATTTTGTAATAGAGCCATTATTTTCTAATACACTCCGCAAACGTCGGGGCATACTAAACACTAGATTTTGTGTAAGCTGGTTATCAATATGATCCCAAGCTTGCATAATTTTTTGCTGGAGCTCTTCTTGATTTCTTGGTCGAAAATCATGTTGGTGAATTATTTTTAACATAAGCCCTCACACATTTTCGATCGGGTTGAGATCAGGGCTCTTTGGAGGGAACGGCAGCACATTAATATTATTTTCGTCAAGGAATGCATTAATAATTCGGGCCTGATGGACTGGCGAGTTGTCATGCTGAAAAGTAAAATCATCCCCATATACAGCTTCCACCGATGGTAGCATAACTTGCTCTAATATATCCCTATAAACGGGCGCAGTAAAACGTCCTGGAATAACTCTTAAAACCCTGGTCCTCTGGCACTAATCCATGCCCAAACATTAACCGAAAACCTACCGCTTCTTGCAACCTTTCTAGTATATTGACTATTATATCTCGTTCCAGTGGGTCTATATACTCTAATTTTTCCATTATGACACGACTGGAAAGTTTTCTCATCAGAAAAATAACTTTTGGCCACAGATTATCTGCATTTAGAAACTCCCTGGCAAACCGCATTCGTCTAATTTTATTTTCTTCCGTCAAAAAAATTTTATTTGCTGCGGACCTATTCCTTATAATTTGGGAATTCCGAATTCTCCTTCTAGCGGTTTGAATGGATGCCGGAAAGTTAGCGACTTCTTTGGCTTGAGAGCGGTGTGAAATGGATTGGCCTGTAAATATTGTATTAAACCGGCATCTTGCTCCGCATTTGAGCTTTTTTCCGGCCTGAGCCTGGGTTTCTTCTCATATCGCCAAAATTATTGATTTTTTTCTTTGCAAGTAGAACGGTGTTCTTGTCTACGCCAATCTCATTGGCTATATTCCTTATTGCAACTCCTTCAATAACTCTTGTATGTAGTATTACTTTTTGTTGCTGGTTTAGACGAGGCATAATATCAGCAGATGCCAAAACTGAATATTTTTTTGACTGACAACCTATACTGACAACTAAGTACCTATTAATTTTTGATAGTTTCATTATTATTATAATATAGAAAAATCAGGTAATTCATAAAAGTCCGGGAGATCAAACCAAATAAGCTTGTCTGAGTTTTTTGAACGCGATGGTACAGAAGGTTAATAAAACGTCGTATATAAGAGTTGTAGTGATTCTAAATAGGCATGCCCTAAAAATATTTTGATGTATACAGAGTGTTACAAAAAATATATATATTTTTTTTAACCAACCTTTTTTGGGACAGTCTGTATATATCGAAATATTTTTAGGACATGTCTATTTGGAAACTAAAATACTTTTGTTATATATTGTTATATAGCAAAAATATTGGACTTTCTTGGATTATTGGGCCACCCCAAAATGTGTGCCAAGGGGTCTGGGGTGTCAAAACTGTCTGGCAACTAAGGAAATATCTTCTGATAGGTACCCAAATAGCATAATATACAATTCAGCTTTTACAAAATGACAAAAGTTAAATTTAAGTTTACTAACCTTTGGTACCTGGTACAGCCACTATGGGTCAAACTTTATATAGTTTCTCACCATTTCTACCTATGTTGGGAGCATGCGCTGACAAATTTTCAGCTTTTACAAAATGACAAAGGTCTGCCGCTCACAGGCTCTTGGACTATAAAGTTCTAACATCCTTGCTTGATCTATTGCAGGAAGAGTCAAGGCCGCTGCAATCTTCTGTAAGAGGCGCCAAAGCTGGCATCAAAAGCACGAGCACCGAGAAAGTCTTCGTGACTTCCGCAGCTTCACCTAGAGGCTCTTCTACAGCGCGTATCATCACGACGGAGTTACCTAGTAATGGCAGGAGGTCACAGCTGCTGAATGAAATTGTAAGTAATAAATAAAAAAATACAATAATTTTTTATAATTATTACAGTAAAATAATGAATGCTAATAATTTTGTTGTACATTATTTAATTTTTTTGTTTTAAATCACACAAGAAAAAGCGAATTATTTAACGTAACTATTTATAATGATGATAGGACTAATAATTACGAATTGTACTGGTGTAACATGAATTTAAATATCTTGGAATTTATGGGAAGATGACTAGACCATAGATAACCCACATTTAGATCCGCAGTGGCCCACCCTCGATTTGCTTGCGCACAAACCCGTTTTTCGCCCATGAAATGTAAGTTTAGTTTCGCGCAGGTAATAACATTGGCAATCCATCGAGATCAGTGAACTAGACTCGTTAAAAAACCATTTATCGTCAGATTAGGCAAGTTTTTTAAATCTTTTTGAAATCCTACGAAGGCATATGCCTAAATACCAGAGTACCGTGGGTATCGGGCTATTAGATATTTAACCCATCGTTCCCCCTGTTCCGTCAACGTTGTCCAAGCACTGAAACATGCAGTTATGCATTTCACAGCACTTTTAGACAACGCGGTAGTGCCACCACGGTCGTTATTTTTAAATAACTACTACCTAAATATGTATCCCCCGCTGGGAATCGAACCGGCGACCTCTGGCTTCGAAGATCAAAGCTTTGTCCACTGCGCCACGGGAGAGACAAAAGTTAAGCAACGTCAGAAGTGGTTAGTAATCCATCTCATGACTATGGGTGAAGTTCGGATTTTCTGTAAGCTTCTTCCTCAATTACTAAATTTACACAAGCACTTTAATGCGCATTAGTCAAATGCGAATTTGACCAAAAAATATGTGTAAACGTTCTTAAACCGTTTTAAAAGTCGTAATTCGCATTAAATTAATTGTTTTGGTATATACAAGGTGGCCATTCGAAAACGAAATAGAGCTAATTTTGTGGTAGGGGAGCCCAAAGGGAGATTTCGAGATTTACTATATACAGCGCGGCAGATTAATATACCGGAGAATACCTTGTACCCAGTTAAGTACCTTCACCAAATGAGCCCCCTATACAGGGCAGATCGTAAAAAACAAAAATATAACTACCAGAAATTTTCAAGCGCGTCAGATTAAGATATGGTGAGTTAATTACATGCTTAACAATGTATATGCCACTAATCTGCCAATTTGATAGTTACGTAAAGAAAGCGGAGGACTACATGTATAAAAGAAATGACATTTTGACATTGTCGAGCGTGGCTTTTTTATTATTTTAAAGAAAATAATTTAAAGATAACGAAAAATATATGCTTCAATACGATCCAAACGATTTCCATAAGCCGAAATTATAACACTATTTTTTTGACATATTTAAAAATCTATAGCCGCTTCCCCCACCGATAAAAAGGTATACATTATATAACATTTTTTTTTATTATCTAAGCTTTGCAACCTATTTTTCTATGACGTGACGTTCGAGTAAATCCCCATTTAGCATCGTGGGCTCCCCTACTATTGGGTTATCCGGGTTATTTAAAGAAAACACTCAAACACGTCAAATTATTGGCTACTTTTACCTCCTGAACTGCAACTCTTTAGCAGCGGTGAGATTTACCCCCAAAATCTTAAACAGAAAGGGGTTTCATATAATACCTTATTTTAAAGGTTTCTTGACCCTGATCACTGCTATTATTTCCATTGATATGACAGCTTGGTAAAATTTTGATTTTTGTTTTTTTACTCTACTTTAATATTAAATTAATATAAAAATAAACAATCTTTAAAATCTTTTCTATCTTCTTATCATATTCCCTTAGTTTAAAAAAGCTTGCATTTACGTGTAATTTAATAATATGCAATAAAATAATAACTCGACCCCCCTTTCCATTTAAGATTTTGGAGATTAGTCTCATCGTTGCTGAGGGTTGCAGTTCAGGGAGTGAATTGTTTGTTTTTACATTGCAACCCTATATATTGTTAATGTAATGGAAATTACGACTTTTAAAACGGTTTATGCGCTCGTGTAAAGTTAGTAAATAACATGGCTTATATTGAAAGAGGGATGTACTAAGTGCTTATTGGTGGTGGGACAACTGGTTTTTTTTTAAAGGTACAGCAAACGCTGTCTGTCTTTGTATAGTATTTGTACTTAAACATGAACTGGAAATAATATAGGTCAAAAATCTTAAAAAGAGACATCCACCATGTCTAATACTTGGGCTTTAAATAAGTCACGGTGAACTGTTCTAAAAGAAATTTCAAATAAAAAAAATGTGTTTAAGATAGTAAAAAAACGCTGAATTTAATGGCTCACCGCTACATCTTTTTGTATTTTGTAAACTATCAGAATAACTTTCGGTTTACTCCTAATAATATTAATATTTAACTCAATAATTACTTAGAGAAGGTGTCAAAGTCAGACCAACAGTCATTACATTTTTTATTAAAAGTTTTTCACATTTTTGTAGTGCGCTCAAGGGATCGGTTCATGTCTGGCAGCCTCGTTACGATATTCGTTTTATAATAATTATTACTAGACAGATATATTACTGACAGCTAAAACAATAAGTGCCAGAGATACATATACTTGCACTGCTCTTAAATGTATTTTAAGAGTAAAATTGTGGCTCTGCAATGCATTTACATAATTCCGTTATATTACTATGTTCATAGGCAATACATCTAGAACTAATCACAGTTTTTTGTTCGTTTTCTTGTCGCATTGATATCTTTATATCACGATAAACGTGCTTTATTTTTTTACGTTTCTATGAGCATGTCTACAGTCAATTTAATATCTTGCGATAACAAGAGAATGGAATTCCATGTCAAACGCTATTGGGTACAAAAAGAATTCACGCAGATATTTAGGTTATTTTAGATTATGTAAATAATGGGTCCACGGTAACAATATTTTCTACATGGTCAATATCGAAAACAAAATGGATAACATGATAACATGTAAAACAAATTTTGTATTTTATTGGTTAGGAAAAATCTAAAGCTAGCTGTTCACTTGGTTTCCTACAAATGTAACATTGTTAAGGATATAAAACAACATATAATACCTAAATTATAGGTACTGAACGCCGGAATTTTTAAAGTTAGCAATTATTTTACATTTCTGTCTACAAGCACCAAAACGTGCAGGTATACGGGGTAACAGAAAATTCGACCTATAATGGTAAAACTACAGGTCATTTGTAACAAATTGTTACCAAATAACTGGGGGTCGGCAGTAAGCCTTTTTTGCCAAAAATTAAATCTATTTATTTTTCGGCATTCGATTAATACTTTTTAAAAAGCTGGAAAAGTATAGCCAACATAAAAATATACAGTGTGTCTCGCAGGATAGGTGTTACAATAAGAGGACAAATGGACTACAAAATTTTGGAATTTTTAACCGTCTTCTTGGGAAAACTGTTAACATGGTCCAAAACTAATAAATACGAAATTTTACTTCCATTGGTATTATACAGGGCGAACATGAAAAATGGCCAAGAGTTATGTAGCTTTTTTATTTTTTACATGATGAATTAACCGTTTTTAAAATACTTGGCTTATGACAGCGAATTAAAAAAATATGAATTATTAAATTTTCTTTTAATTTTGCTCTTTTGGCCATTATTTAGGTTGTAGTGCGTAATGTAAAAATGACATTTACAATTTTTAGTATCATGCTTTAACTTCAAATTTTACCATAAAATTCAATTCCCTACAACATTAACCCATACAATTTTGTTCTATTTTTAAAAATTAAAATTAGTTAGCTTTTGAATATTTTTTATATTTTTAGTTATGACTCGCCGTCTATAATACCAACCGGGGTAAAATATTGTATTTATTGGTTTTGGAGGGACCATGCAAACAGTTTTTCCTAAATTTTCGTTTTAAAATTTAAAATTTTAGGTTTATTTGTCCTCATGTAACACCTATCCTGGGACACACTGTATATTTTTAATACTCAGAATTAATAATTTAAATTTTAATGTTAATTAAAAGACTGACAGTTTAAAATTTTGGGACAGCATTTTTATTTTAAATATTTGCTAATTTTCCAATCCGTAAAAAAAAATTGAACGGTTGGCAAGAAGAAAATAAACATATTAGGCCAATATCTCGAAAATCGCTCACTACCGGTCCTCGGCTGATGGGGAATAATTTGCTACAAATAACCTACAATCACCCTGTGCATGTAAATAAATAACCGAAACGTGATTTGTTTAGTTTCAGCTCCTTAAAATAAAAAAGTAAATGCCATATTTATTTATGGTAAAATAATTTACTATAATTTGTACCATTTTTATATTAAACTACCATTTATTTCCGCATAAAATATGGCACACCTTCCTGAAATACCATAATAAAAATTCTACTGGTTTGAATCGCTTCACAGAATATAATATAACGATCATTATAAACGCAATAAAACAAAAAAATGTTTTAAATATTAATATTACACGTTACCAACATGTTTTGCGCATAAATAACTTGCAAGTTTAAAATCTGTTACTACTTTAAAAGGTACTTTCTCTTTCGCTAAGCCGATTTAAATTATTAAAGTTGGGGTCAACATGTATCAATTATCTTGGTTTTTATTTTGAAAAACATGTATCCAGTTGAACCAGTTATTTTTTGTTAAAGTTTACTTGTTTGCATTATAAAGTAATGTTTAAATTGGAGCAAAACGATACTAGGAAGTGGTACAGGTAAATAATGTAGATGTTTTTTTTAAGAATTTGTCTATTCTTCTTAAACGGTTGGTGTTTTTGTTTTCTGGTTGTCCTTGTCAAAGTTCTTCTCTTACAAAAAGTTTCATTAAATTCATAGGCGCTTGCAGAATGACTTCCAGGAGGGTGCAAAAGATATAAAATTTTGAGGAGCAAAAACATTTTTTTTTGAAGAGCGAAAAAAGGTCTTTTGTCTTAAAAAATGCACATTTTCATACATAATCTGTTGTATTTAAATACCGCGGATATTTTATTAAAAAGCCAAGGAGGTGCAAAAACATTTAAAGAGCAAAAAAACTTGATCTTTACCTAACAAAACGTATTTTTTCCTACATTCTCTGTCGCGCGGGTATTATGTTCTAAAGTCAGGGTGGTGCGTCTGCACCCCTTGCAGACCCGGATCCCGGTCTGTTCAGGGTGACACCTTCAACACCTTCAGGAGGTGGCAAATTTAAGCATCTAGATTGATATAAATATGTTATAAGAAGTAGTGATTGTAGGAGGCGAGGACCTTTTTTTGCTCTTTATTTTTCATTTGGGATAGTTTTGTGTAATATACATAGTGGAAGTAATGAAAGAGGGAGCAATTTGAAAGGCGAGGACTTTTTCTTGCTCTTCATCTTTTTCTTTAAAAACTGTAACGAACGCAAAATCTATTCTTTTCTCTACAAAAAAAAGGCCGAGGGGGCGGCCCTGCCTTAAAAAAATAAGATCCTGGGCTGCCTCCTTGCACCCCTCTCCCGGCGCACATATTTGTTTGGAACAGAAACTGTCACCTTTGTTGTATTTTTATCGCTTCAGCTTCGAGGAATAATTTTTTCTAATATAATTTGTTTGTAAGTACATGCTTTGACCTTTGCTTTTGCTTTAGCTTCAACGGTCTAGATGCCTGCAGTCATAAGATACGTATCCACCAAAGCAAGAATAAGGAACTTTTTGTTTATGTTGCATGTTTCCAAAAATGTTCCATAATGTTCCAATAAGTTGGTCACTGTTGTAGCAACAAAATAAAAAAAAATTCTGTATGTTTCGTACTTCCATTTCAAGTCGGTTAGATCAAAGACAAAGTAGAAAAAGGACAAATTTAGTTGTTGCTGCGGTTGAGACATTCAATTCTGTAAGTTTCGCGAAGTGCAGACTTTCACGACAATGTGTAAACGTAAATAAAGATAAACAAAACTAAAACTGTTCCTGATTTGGGTTGTTTTAGTTGAGACAAAAAGTTAAATCCTGTTGACATTTGTTCTGCAATATTGGAACACAAAGCAACATTTATAGTACAAACAAGTTCCTCATTGGCATTGGTGGATACGTACCTATAGAATAATATAGCCACCTCCTGCTAGTAATTTTGTGCTGCAGTGTATTCTCTTACTATCTGAACAACCAATTTTTTGAGTCCCGCATTATAAAAAAACTAGCTTTTTTTCCCTAAGAAAAATCTATATTTACCAGATAAGTTGAAAGTAATTTTTTCAACAACTCTTGAACAATCTCTGTAATAAATTCCATAAGAGAAACTATTATAAAGAACTTGTTTTTTTATTGTAATAACATATTAGTTAAATTTCTTAAATTTTATAGAAGACATTAAGGAAGTAATGCTTTATTGCATAATTAAATTGTCCTTTTTTTTAGATACAGGTTGTTACTGCGGTAGAGAAGAATAAAATTGCCTAATTATTCTAGGAAGAATATTTTTTTATATTATCTGTTTTCTTTTAAATATGTTGTTTCTACAAACTAACTATTTTAAAGCACCTAGATGTTCTCCCAAAAAAGGTCCAATTATACAGGGTTCCCAGAAAAATTGTAACGATACGCAACTTTGGTTTGGGGCATTCTATACAGGGTTTCTCTAAAAGTCTTTAAAAAATGCTACTACAAGCTCCTGGGCCTAAATAAAACGATATACCTAATTTAAATTACCTTAGTCAAAAACTTCATCGTTTGCGAGATACAGGGTGTCAAGGGTTATTTTATTTTTTTTTGTTATTATTTTTGTTTTTACAAAACAGGCTTAAGGTAGTACGGTCGCGCAGGCAAAATTTTAAGAAACTTTTAAACTAAGGATATAAGTAATTAAATGTACAATACACACAATGGTAAAATTTGAACGCAATTTACCACGTCCAATAAGAGTTATTTGCAATTAAAAATAACGGTAATTGCACATGTAGCATAGGAGAAGCAGCGTGGAAAATAACAAAGTTTTTAATTTTATTTCCTAAAGGTATTACACCGTTATAACAAAAAAATGATATGGTAAAGAAAAACATATTTTGCACAATAAAAAAATATTCTATTTGCACAAAAAAGGTATACTTTAATTCCTGTGCTAAAATAAAACATTCCATTTCATTTCTTTACGCTTTATCTAAGCCACTCGGCAGTCTCTAAAAGGTCTGTATAAAATGCCACCACTTATTCTTTGAGCCAAAATACAACGATGTAATGCAATTTACCTTAGTCAAAAAATTGATCGTTTGCGAGGTACGGGGTTCGAAACTTTCCATTTTATTTTATTTATTCTGATGCCCTGTAGCTCGCAAATAATCAACTTTTTAAATAAGGCAAGGCACGCACTGAAATGGTAAGCAAGTAGTGTGGTGGCCATGTGGTGAGTCAATGTCAAAAGCAATCTCTAAAAGCTGCGTAAATAAATACGCAGGCGCACATTAAAGTTAAGTGGTGATAAAATAGTGTTTGGCAATTGTGTAGCGTCATTTGGGTACCACCAGTCTTCAAAATATTTAATTTTCAAGAGCTTTGGATGTTAGACCTGCCACTAGCTCATCACCTCGCTGCCATGTCACTCGCTTGCCACGTCAGTGCGCGTCTTGCCTAAGATAAATTACGTTAGCTCGTTTTATTTTAGCACAGGAATTAATGTATGGTAAAATTTTAAACAGTCCTTTAGGGTGGCCTAAATAAATATTAAAGGAATACATAGCCAATTTTTTGTGAAATAAAACTTCTAATCTGGAATATCTTAAAAATGGTTGCTAGTAGCGATATTAATTAAGTACATCTTTTATGTTCACAAAATACTATAAGGAAATAGAACTTCTTCAATAGAGCTATAAAATACGGAAGCACAAGTTAAAGCTATTGAAGAGTTTTAAAAAAGTATACACATTAGATATATCCAATTTTTAATAGTTTTGAAAATATAGCTATCCTAAGGAATTTGATAGTAAACTAGCACTTTTTAAATAGAAGACCGTGTATATTTTATCATGATTAAAAATATATTTTAAAGGACTTTAAAAATTATTTTATTTGCTAAGTCTACCTCTTATAGTTTTGATATTATTGCCATCCAAATCTGAAATTATAGTTTAATTTTTATTATATTTACAGGTTCACGGTATAAGCACTTTGTTTCATAGATAAGATTGATATTATATCTACTATTTTTTATATTTAAATGGCCATGTTTCCAAAACTATAAGTTGTAGACCAGTTACATAGCGTGCCTTAAAGGGGCCCCGAATCACAATGAGTAAGGAGGCTCCCAAAAACATTTTGAAGGTCAAAAAAAGGTCTCCATATTCCAAAAACATTTTATTTCTTATTTTGCTAACACCCATTTGGGGGCCCCTATAGCCCGGGTGCCCCGTATCATTAATACGCCTGATACGGCGGTAGCTACGCCCCAGAGGTAAACATATCAAATGTGATATAATGTTTTTATTGAGTCGTAAAATTAATAATAAATATTTTGCAGGTGAACGACAATGACAATGAGTTGGAACCAAAACCAACACTCAGCACCACATCGCCTTCAATTCCAACCCGTACGTCGAGATCACGAACTCTTCCCAAATTTTCTGAAAAACCAAAATATACCCAAAAACCGAGGGAGAAGTACAACAAATCTAACACGGACAAACCAAAATATGTATCTGAAAAATTTACAACAAAAACAACGGCTACACCTAGAAAAAGCTATTCAACCAAATCCTACTCTACGCGTACCCCGGTAGATCATCATCCAAGAAGAAAAGCTTTACGATCTACAGCTCTGCCTCCTTCTACAACCCCGTTAAATTTTGTTAATAGAGAGGCAAAGTTTTCAGCCAAATTTATTAAAAAAGAAACGAAAGAGACTAACTTAAAAATGCACCACCAAAAGGACTGTTCAGTAGCAGAAAAGAAAACGAAAAGGAGACTAAAGAACAACCAGAGAAAAGTGGAAGAAAATTAGATGATTTGATTTCGCAGGTAAAAATATAAATAAATAAATAGTGCAGGCGCAATTAATTAAAAGTGTATTGACACAAAGTACGATTTCTGATAGTTTAGGCTCGAGTGCATTTAATGTCATACAAGTTTACCGTTTACTAATACGAATTGTTATTTTTGTTATTGAATTAACAGAAGGAAATCCATATATACAAAAAATATTGACGAAAAAGTGATGTTAAACTAAATTTGGAGCAAACAAAAAATCAAGGTATATTATTTAAAATTCTCAATGGTATAACTTTCTAACTAAAAGATGATAAGTCATGGGACGCATTCAGGTTGTCCCAGCGGCGGAGATTGCTTAGTTAGAAGTCACTCTGAATGCAAAGCTGATTACTGCTTTTTCGATAGCGGCTGAGTAAAAATGACCGCTGTCGCTTTTCAAACAGCGAATTTTGATAGTGTGACATTATTTGATATTTGAAATGAAAGCGTGGTTATAATCGCGATAAATATATAATTTGCTAATACTTTGAAATATTTTCTTTGTAATAACGTTTAAATCCAAACAATTATTATGAATTTGGTCCGGATACACATTTTTTGATCGTAAACAACTGGTACTGGTACAAAGTATAAAAGGTAAGGATGATTTAATATTTAAATGTACTACATATTTAACTTTAATTGAAGTTACCATAGTTTATTAACTATGCTCGTAAAATTTTTAGCTAATTCCTTTGTTTCCCTCTGTGTCCCCAAGTAGAGCAAATTTTTGGTCTTACAGCTGCGATAAAAACTAATTTAAACAATTAAGATGTTTTAAGTGCGATTGATAATAATAATGTACTAGGTAGGTGAATATAGCAATTTTATTGTATAATATAATAATGATATTTTGCATCAGTTACTTGGTAGATGCTTACAAAGTTTGGCAAACAGTTATCATTACTTACTGTAAATGTATAAATACTTAATATACCTATAAATCAAATTTATGTTATGTTTAATTGTTTACATTTGACCAGCTGTCAACCTTTAAGTTAGCAATGCATTCAGAAAAAATATAACGCTGGCTAACAGTGGTCTCAGCATGCTAAGTTGCCTAACTTAGCCGATGGGAGCTCCTGAATGTACCCATAGTTAAATATAGATACCAACTCTATTTCTTCTTCACATCAGCAATTCTACATTCTTTATGCAATCAATTTCATCCATAGTTATGCGGACGACAGTACCCTTAACTCTAATATTGTGTTTCTTAAGTCTCTAGATTGATTTAGGAAACAAACCCACGGTAATCTGTTTTGGGACATCAAAAATTTTGTTTTGACAATAATCATTCTTTACTTTATGGCGCTCATAAGTCATTTAACATTATAGGGATTACTTTAGAGAAGAAACCATACTGGCATAGTATGTCCATTATTAAAAGAGATTTCTTGTCAGAAAGTGTCTACCTCCTTTCCTGTCAAAAAACCAAAACAAATGTTTTCCTCCATAAGCGTATCCTATAAACTAACACGTATTGCAAGTCTTGCAACTCATATGCACCTCTTTACAGCTTATTTGGATTAGCCTCAAACTTTTCAGTTAAGTTAGTTATTTTATTCTGATAGAATTGAGATTGTAAAGATTTGTCCTACTACGGCGAATTTATTTTTTTAAGTAAAGCCTTAGCATTTTTCTAAGGCTGTTAATTAAAATTTTTATATTCTAGACTTTAAAACCTTCTATTCCAATCAAGAAATTTAACTCCAGCAGATACAGTTCACGGTATCGTAGCGACCCCTCTCAGAGAAGTACCATACTAAAATCTACAACAAGTGCACCGTTCTACATTCCGACCATTCCAACTCCTGCATATGTTCCGACAGTACCAACTATAGCGCCATCTGTGACACCAGTAAGTAGATAATGTGGGTACTTCTTTACAGGGGACGGTTGAAAAATTGTATTGGTAGTAGCCTGTTATTTTTAGGGGATAATAAAAAGTTTTATTGTTCTATTGTGATCATAATACAGTACTGTATTATGTGTGATCTATTTATTTTTTAGGTCCATATAAAAATATTAAAAGGGTTGCTGCAAATATTTTTTGTATCCAAATTTAATGAAAAATAAAATAGTACACCCTAATAATGTAAAATTATTTTACTAACAAAAATTTGTGTTTTCTTAAGGAATACGTGGTTTGGTCGGATCACAGGCCTTTTGACTACACCTGGTATTATGTGAAATGAAGACACAACGTTTAGCTACACTATTTACTTCACAGCGTTTTAACTACATTACTTCACCTTTTTCATAGATTTTACTTTACCTTTTTCATAAAATTTAGATGTAGGTTTTTAACTACATAGATGCTCTTTTACATTGTATATAACAACTTTATACGGGGTTTTTAGAAAACATGTTTACAAAGTTTTATGACATACTTCTAAGGTCGATGTAACACCACCTAGTTATATGGTGTCCAGTAACGTAACTCTGCCGACAAACTTTAAGAACTGAACTGATTCTACAAATTACAAACAAAACTATATATGACCATATATGTCCTAATGGTCTCAGTTTTTAAACTACGGGGTGTTAAAAATTTAAAAAAAAATGGTTTTTATAATATCTTGTACGGCAATTCAAATTTTTAAAAACTATAGGAGACGTCTTCTATTTATTTAAAGTGTCGTCCATGAGTGGTTTAGGGTAAATTTTATTTAAGAAAATAAAGTGGCACTGCATTTTCCTAAAATAAAAATATTTTTATGGATTCTTGTTAAACTTTAAACAAATTTAATCTTTTGACATTTTTTCTATCAAACGCACAGTTTTAATTACTGCAGAATTAGATAGATCACTAAGCCAAAATTCTTAGCATTTATTTACGCAAGAACCGTCCATAAAATAAAAAAAAAACTCGAGATTAAATTTACTTTTAATTAGGAAAAAAATGGAAAAAATTATTTTATTTTAAGAACAGGCAGTGGCGTAACATAACTTTTGTTAAAAATACTTGTCCTAAACCCCTTATGGATTACACTGGTAGAAATTTATTATTGTATGTTAAACAATGTCTTTTAATAATGGAGACGTTTACCAATTTTTTTAAAAGCATCCAAACTGGTGTAAAAGTTATCAAAAGAAAAACGATTTTTTTAAATTTTTAATACTCCTTCCGTAGTTCAAATGCTAAGACGGTTTATTTATTTATTATTTTTTTAAGAAATAATTATGTTTATAGACATTTTTTCCTTATTTCTCATTGTACAATCAGCTTTCAAAGCTTATCGGTAGAGTTCCTGGACACACTGTTTGTTAAACTGTTTTTATTTGTAGCCGGTAGGAAGAAAGACCCTTAAGGAAATAGTGAATTTTAAAGACAATGTAAAATATATCGTTAAATTAGCTTGTTCGCTTAACTACTGCATTTAATCATGGTATGATTGATATATTTTGTTAGGCTTTGACTTGGGGCAAAAATATTTAAAAATAAAGTTTAACCATCTATTAATTTTTTTAATTGTAAAATTAAGTTTATATTTTTCTAATAGTAAGTAGAGTTTGTGGAATGATTTCGGGACAGTCATGACAAATATAGATAAAAAAATCAAGATTTAATTTTAAAAACAATTAAATAAAACTAGATTTAAAAATAATAGGACCTTTTGAATTTTTTTATTATAATTTTTATTATTTAAAAATGTGTGACACTTTATTTAAATAAAACTTAACCTGTAACTTAAAATAAATATGATTATGATAAATAATGTAGAAATAATGCATTAAATAATTTTTTATACAGAATCGTTTACCTA
>JACEGR010008504.1:0-36113 GCA_014170235.1 Listronotus bonariensis | reverse complement strand
AAGAGTAGTATTAGGATCTGTAAAGGAATTTATTTATCCTGGCGGTCCTAATCAGGATAACGGAATACTGTTTTTAAATTATTGCGTTGTCATCGGTCCTTGATACGTGTGCAAAGTTTCAAAGAAATTGAATCGCTGGAAGTTGGTAAAAATTAGGCTCAAAGATTCCGTTACATAGATAGATAGATAGTTACAACCCAAGCTAATATAATTAATAGTTTAATAATAGTTTAAAAAAACTAAAAAAACACGCTTTTATATGCAACCGAACTAAAGAATTAGGAAAATAATTTTTCATTAAAAAAATATTGTCATTTCATAGTAAAAAGCGTAGGTGCATTTTACTATTTTTTCATAACTTTTCCATCATAGATATTTGCAAATATAATAATTATAACATTTAATATATTTATCACCCCACGCTTTTTACTATGAAATGACAATATTTTTTTTAATGAAAAATTATTTTCTAATTTTTAGTTCGGTTGCATATAAAAGCGTGTTTTTTAGTTTTTTAAACTATTAATTATTTTTCATTTTTTAGTTTCTGCTACTCTTGACAAAATGGCGAAAAAATTTTTTAATGAACAAGAGTGGCAAATTTTAAAATTTTTCCAACAGATTGCAACTCACTAAAAATTTCTTCTTCATTAAGTAGCAAAGTTTGAAATTTTGCCAACAGATGGCAATCCAGGCAATGTTTGGACCGTTGCCAACATATTGCAACCCACTAAAAAAATTTCTTCTTCATTTAATAGCAAAGTTTGAAATGTTGCCAACAGATGGCAACCTAGGTGTTGTTTTTATAATATAATGGAATTTTTTTTCCTGGCGATCCAAAAAAGATAACGGGATACTGTTTGCAGATTATTGCATTGTCATGTTTCCTTAATACGTGTGCAAAGTTTCAAAGAAATCGAATAGCTGGAAGTTGGTTAAAATTAGGCTCAAAGATTCCGTTACATAGGCAGCCAGATAGATAGATTGATAGATAGATAGTTACAACCCAAGTTAATAAAAGCGTGTTAAAAGCGTGTTAAAAATGAATTTTAAGGGACACGTCATTTTATTTTAGAGTATAATTAGAAAATCAAAGTTTTTGAATAATTTGTTGGTAGTTGAATGTTTTATTAAAAAAATTTAATACCGTTCTAGAAAACCATTTTACGGTATTCTTTAACGTTATCCAACTTAATTTTAGAATAAGCATTTGAATTGGCGAGCCCTACAATGATACATTTTTTAATTTTTTGCACCACTGACTTAAGGATATTTTGGTATTGATGCACTTAAAACGTGCACCGTTATTATTTATGACCTTTATACCACATTTTATAAGACCTGGCTTTATGGGAAGTAAAGGTAGAAAATTTTCTTTACTTGAAACCAATAATTAACAATTCCAACATTATAATTCTATAAGTCTCTTTCTCCATTTTTGTCTTGTATTTTTATTTGACACATGTTATTGTTTCAATTTAGATCCCCGAAGTTAAGCCTGTTACTTGCAGAGTTCTAATTGTCAAACAAGATCATTGTAATTATACTAAGTCAGAAAATAAGATATTGTTGTTAGGCTAGAAGTATATAAAGATGAATTGGGGTGGTTATTCGATGAGTGCTTTTTTTGTTTTGTAAAAACACCTAAGTCGGTTAATTTATCCCTCTTTCTACAAATTTAAACTGTTTTCGTGTCTACAAGAACAATCTGTACAGAATAAAGTAGTATTTATGCAAGAACGTCACACAAAATCCAAAATCCAAAAAGGCTTTTACACAAAATTGTGATATGGTAGCAAAAAACTAAAAAAAATTAAGTAATGTACTAAGAAACAGCGTAGAACAAAAAACTAGGAATACCCAGTACCAAAAGGAAAGAAATAATTGCAGATTTTTATACCCACAGTTAATAAAAATAGAAGGTTGTTGATAAAGTATGTATTTTAATTCAAGACTTTAAATAGCTGTATTATTGGGCTATTTTTATAAAAATCAATCTTTATTTTGTATATACTTAAAAGTTAATGGCTTCTGTTTAAGAACACCAAATTTTTAAAAATTTTAATGTATGGTAAATTAAGCAAATACCTATATAAAATAATTAATAGTTTAAAAAAACTAAAAAAACACGCTTTTATATGCAACCGAACTAAAAATTAAAAATAATTTTTCATTAAAAAAATATTTTCACTTCATAGTAAAAAGCGTAGGGTGCTTAATATATTAAATGTTATAATTATTATATTTGCCAATATCTATGATGGAAAAGTTATGAAAAATAGTAAAATGCACCCCACGCTTTTTACTATGAAGTGAAAATATTTTTTTTAATGAAAAATTATTTTTTAATTTTTAGTTCTGGTTGCATATAAAAGCGTGTTTTTTAGTTTTTTTAAACTATTAATTATTTTTCATTTTTTAGTTCGTTATATTGCACAAAATTCTTAATATAACAGTAAATTAGAACATACTAATTAATTAAGCAGCAAAAAGAAAATAACCAGCCCCCTATGAAATGACAATGGTAGCAAATTTTAAAATTTGCAAAAGATGGCAACTCACTAAAAAATTTCTTCTTCATTAAGTAGCAAAGTTTCAAATTTTGCCAACAGATGGCACTCAGGAAATGTTTGGACCGTTGTCAACACTTTGCAATCCACTAAAAATTTCTTCCTCATTTAATAGCAAAGTTTAAAATTTTTCCAACAGATGGCATCCTAGGTGTTGTTTTTATAATATAATAGAATTTTTTTTTCCTGGCGATTAAAAAAAAGATAAAGGGATACTGTTTGCAGATTATTGCATTGTCATGGGTCCTTAATACGTGTGCAAAGTTTCAAAGAAATCGAATAGCTGGAAGTTGGTTAAAATTAGGCTCAAAAGATTCCGTTACATAGGCAGCCAGATGGATAGATTGATAGATAGATAGATAGTTACAACCCAAGTTAATAAAAGCGTGTTAAAAACAAATTAAACCAAAACAAGTTTTTTTAAATAATTCCCATTAATATATTTTAAAATTAAAATATAAAACAAATAATTGTTTAAACGACCGTTAAAAAATGCTGTTATTTTAATCGTTAACATGAAGTTAAGGTACTCCATTCTAATACACTACATAATGTGTTAATTTAACACTTTGAAGCTGTTTTCATTTTAATTAGTGTTTTGTCAATGCCGACTACAATAACCTTAAATATCAATTTATGCAATGTAACAGTAAACGCAACATCAACTGAACCATACGGTCAAGTTACCTTTAATTTCGTCATATTTCTTTTCGTTTATGTATCATTAGTTTTAAAATTTGACAGTTTGCAAATAAATTTAATAAAAATTATTGAAAACTAATAGTATTAATGAATTTGGATGACTAAGAATCTAAAACGAATTTACTGTTTTAGTATTATTTCTACAAAAAGTAAGTACATTCAATTTTTTAAAATTAAATAATAAATGTAATGTTATAAAGAAGATAATTGTCTCTGAAAAGATTAGAAGGCTTTAATTTTTTGTTGCAATATAATGGCTGTGCCGCAAAAATTAAAATTTATAAGTTTAGATAAATAAAACATAAATAAAATGGTATTTTGGGAAATTTTTATACTGTCGTGGAAAAAATATAGTACGTAACACATGCATACAGTCTCTTTTTTACTTATGGGATTGCCGCACTCGCCTAACGGCTCGTCCTGTCAAACCTTCCATTCGTAAAGAAAAGTATTACTTTATGCACTTGTTACATAAATAACCATTAAACAACTAATTAGTTATTAATTTTTTACTTAATAATAAACGAACTGTATCTTGGAATAAATTGACCTTCCCAAATGTTATTCCAGATTTAAAATAGGCGAAATCATTTACACCCGCGTCAATATTTGAGGCAATTTTCTATATTTGCTTCAAGCCAGGCGGCAACCTCGTGGTAAATAACAATGTCGATCGAAAAATCAGCTGGCATCGCTCGATTTGCTCCCGAATCAAATTTTCTTTACTAAAAATAAATTTTACAGGTTAGCTGCAATATACTATTTGATTTGTGAGAAATTTGCGGAAGCTTTTCGATATGTAAGTTGTGAAAATGTAGCAACATGATAAATATTATGTGGTTTAGCCGTTTAAACATAAAAAGTCTATTTTTTATTTAAAATTTAAATTATAAGCCACGTAACATTTTGACATTTAAATTAAAAAATATACAGGTTGATTCTTAACCTATTAGCACAAAGTGGAAAATAATTGCTAAGTACAAACAGTAACTAATTATGGAAAAAGTTATAATGAAAGACAAGGTAGTTTTTGTGTCCAGAAATAATTTGGTAGATCTAATAAGCCATAATTTTAATTCTATACGCGTAAAAACTACTGGCCAGAACTGACATACCAAACATCACACTGGCTTAGTATAAACTATTGCAACATTTAAATATCATTTAAACCGCCAAAGCTACATTTACCTTTAGTGTCTGTTAGGTACCGGGTATGGAGAATTAATTTAACAGTAATGTCGACACCGTTGTCAGATTTCCCAGTTTTGCGATACACCATTTCTTTTTCTTTTTTTAATGGAAACCCGTTTTTTTCCTGGCAATAAATTGCGTAGACCAAATTTAATAGGTCCACAAAATTTTAATGATATCGTCATTGTTGCCAGATTTTCCAGTTTAGCGCTACACATAATATTTTTGGTATTTTAAATGGAATTACCATTTATTTTAATTGCAATAAAGAGGGCAAACCAACTTTGGTATGATACCAAATTTTCAAAATTCAATCCTTACCAGTTATCGTAATGTAACAACACAGTATTTTTATTGAAATTTGGCAACAATCCGATATTACTAATTAATTAGGCATGCTCAAAAAAACCTCCGATACATGGTATCCCACCGAAAACTGCCGCGATCGATTTCTCGAAAAGTACGCTTTCGAAAATTTTAAAAATTTGTAACATTAAAAGTCAGGGGACTCCTAAAATATTTTGACAGCTCTATTACTTTCGAATATACCGAAATATTTTAATGTCAAACGTTTTTTTAAATTCTGAAATTAAAAATAAAATTTTAAACCCAAATAATAGTTTACCTAACAATTTTTTTTTATTCGATTTTATCTTGACAACGATAGCAGACTTGCTACCGAAACGTCGATTTTTAGTTTTTTATTTGCTTATTTAATTTTGTTTATATGCGTTTTAAGTTTTTTAATCTTACTTAGCGTGTACCCAAATAAATAACATCTATTCTATTTGTCTTCTTGTAACACCCATCCTGACACACTGTATACCCTGTTATAAAAAAATTACCCTGTACTTTTAAATAGAGGCGTTAAAATATGTATGTGTTACTTTTAGCCTAGCAATTTGAAACAGTAATATGTGGCTTAATTTTCGAGCGTAGGAAAAATGCGAATACGAAGTATAAAAGGTAATAAGTACCGTTTCGTTAATGTTTACATCGTTTACTTTTAATGCTTTTTAACTTAACTAATGTTGTTAGGTCTGCCAAGTTAAGAAACCATTTCATAACACGAGAAAAGCGGCAGATAAACTGCTTATTTTTTCGAAACTGTGGATTTTTGTGTAAAAACGATTAAAAACATTTTACCAAAGCATGCAGATTAATTTGTTTCAATTAGAAAATATAACCAATAAAAACAAATCTTTAAAAAATGGGTGCTAACTTAAAAAAGTCTTTAAAAATGTAATCTTTTTAAAATATTTCCTTTTAAAATAAATTTTAAATCTTCACACGAACAAGTGAGTTTACGCTAAGTACACATCCTCTGCGTACTTTTGTACTTAACCCTATTCTTTTTCTCGACACTTGTGTCCACAAACCGAGTTTGCTTGCTTTTCATCAAAAGTCGGATTAGGTTTCACTGGCGTAAAGTAAATGTTAAGTAAAAATCCGAAAAACAATCGACGTTTGATAGAAAATTAAAATTGGGATTTTCCTTTTCATGTTTGCTTTACATTGAATTGTAGTTACTTTGTAAAAAACGTTATTTTGACTAGCTATACAATAATATAGTTAGTTAAAAATACGCAAGATTTTATTAATTAAAAAAAGCCTAATCCAATGCTAAATCTATGACGTAGGTTTGGACGCTGCACATATGTGGACAAAAATGCCAAAATTAATATTTTCATAATAACTTAATGGGTCTGCATTTTTTACTTACAGATAACTAGATAGTAACAAGAAAACTCTTTTTTTTTTACTTTGCCAGCATAGAAATATGCAGCTCTATACCGGTTGAGCTTAATAACATAACACATAAGCAATGTGATGAAAAGACAATCTAACTAAATACCGGCATGTAAACATGCGTCCCTAACAGTGCTTGTTTTGTTATTTTATTATTGGCCGATATACAAAACCTATGCTTATTCAGTATGTGGTCCTTTTTATAAAATGAAAAGTGTCTTGCCATTTGATTTTTTATTCTCAAGTTCAAAGGCTAACTACAATTAGTATAAGAAAAGTGTCTATTAATTTTGATATATAATTTTTTTTGTTTTATTTTTGTCTTTAAAATTATTTTTCAACCAAAAAGGAAAAAAAAGTAGGGGCGGCAAATATTCGCAGCACGGGCGGCAAATATGTAAATGCCTCTGCCTGCAGCAATTTGCAACTTTCTACTAAATTAAATTTTTAGTTACGAGAGGTCCCGAAAACACAAGAAATATATAAAACATTTAAAAACACCTAATTTACCGAGATTTGTTGTTACGTAATTGTAAGTAAATAATATAAAAGAAATTTTTAAAAGAAACAAAAATATAATACAAAATATTTTACTCCCCTTTAAAGACAGTTAAAAGAAAACGTCCTGCTTTTCTATGCTATCCACCACGACTCTCTCCCAGACCGGTTTCGCCTGCCTTGGGACTCCTCAGTGAGGCTGTATCGAGATGGTTTCTGGTCTTGGGAGAGAGTCGTGGTAGATAGCATAAGCAGGATTTTCTTTAACTAATCTTAAAAAAGAGGTAAAATATTTTGAACCTACACCAAGATTGATGGGGAATTTTTTCCTTTTTGCTTTAACATACATAGCCATCCCGCTACAATTGATGCTCGTATTTACTGAATGCGATTTCAGTAGGGCATCAACGGCAGGATTTAATATCCTACCGCTGGACAACGAAACTTGTCTAATAGAGGACCTTTGGTTTCCTATGCTATTCACCACGACTCGATACAGCCTCACTGAGGAGTCCTGTAAGGCAGGCGAAACCGGTCTGGGGAGAGAGTCGTGGTGGATAGCATGAGAAAAGCAGGACGTTTTCTTTTAACTGTCTTTAAAGGGAGTAAAATATTTGTATTATACACCAAGACAGTGGGAATTTTCCTTTGCTTTAACAAACAAAAATATGTTTATTGAGTGGTTTAGAAATATGAAATCTAACGGATTTTATTTATAAAAAAGCAATAAATAAAAACGCCCTGTATCTTGAAAACTAGACAACTTCAGACCTATGTCTATATAAACTTTTTTCATAAAATTAGCTTGTAAAGAAGCTTTTAAATTTTTACCGCAATCCTGTATATTTTTGTAAATTGACTCCTATTTTTTAATTACTCTGTATAATAATAATATCAGTACTGCTTTCTGCATAATAATGTACAGAGCATGGTACCCTACTCAATTATGTAAAATAACAAAACTATTTTAGTTTAATAAGACTGATACGATCTTTGTCCCGAAATCCCCATCTCACAACACACTGTGCGCTGCCTGGTTTGCAGGGATTACTAAAGTGTACGGATTGGAAAAAATTGTCCCAGTGAAATGAAATGACACACATACATTTGAGTGCTGGGTGAATTTTAAAAACCAGCGCCTTTTCACCCAAGGTGGAAACCGCTGCGCTGGGTTAAAACACCCAGGTAAAAATCGACTTAGAACATATTTTCTCGGTGTTCTCTGGTCTGTATCGCACTTATGGATGAAATGGTATTGGCCGGATTTTAATTCAAGTTACCATATTCTCGCGAGATTTTTTAAATCTGGTGCCTACCGCCTTTACATATTATGTGCGTTGCTTCATTTAATTTACTGAAAGTATTTTTTTCCGATCTGTACCGTCCATCCGATGCCGTCGTATGTGCGCGTACCTTTAAGCTACAATCACCAAATGTGGTATCTGCAAGGTTTAGGGCCTATAGAACAGTGATGTCAGTATCGTTGCCAGTTTTTCCAGTTTTGTGCTAAATGGTATTTTTAAAAAATATTTCATTTATATTAATCTCATTGAAAATAGTTTGTTGACCAGAATTGCTGAAATACAGCAACACCATATTTTCAGTAAAAATTACAGAAGTGTTGATCTTCAAAACGGCTAAAGCTGCGTTTACCAAAACAAAGTTTTGAGGATTTTTGAAAAAGTAAAATTCAAAAGTGATATCGGATTTGTTTTCAAAGTTCCATTATTCACACCTACGATTTGACAGTATTTTTTAAACTTTAATAAAAAAAACAGAATGTGAAAACCAGTGTTGTGTAAATAACTTCCTAGGAAGTCGTAAAATGCCGTAAGATATTCTACTTACTTTTTACTTTTATGTTTATGTATTGTGCTTTAAAATATAACGTCTTGAAGACTTCTAAGACGTTGTTCCATTTCCAACGACTTTTTTGTTTTAGAGTGAAATATAAGCCACCCGATGCATGCCCATTCGCAACATGTGTTCATCTACCATTTGTTTGTATCAATTCGACGCTACTTTGTAAATTCTTTCTTCAAACAACCGATTTCCTAAAAATCTTTTACAAATTGATATGTATTTTTGGGACGTCTAGACCCATATTGTTTACATTTGAATTTTATAAATATTTATAAATACTATATTTGAAATCGTTTATTTCAGAAACCTGCCGAGTGCATTTTATTAAATTGTCGGTAAAGATAGCAAACGTGAGTACACATAATACAATTGAAAATCGCTATAAATCATATTTTTGCCAAATGTCAGTTGTTTAGTTTCTGCAATAAACGATTCATTTTAAATATACCTACATAACCTCTGTCCAAGTTACATAGAAAGAATGTTAAACCATGAAAAACGCGTATTATCGCTTAAAATCGCGTTTTCTGTACAGCTAATTGGTTTGTTGAAAGGCAATGTTTAGGTTTACAATTATGCTTTATTGCCCTTTAACAAATAGCTGTACAGAAAACGCAATATTACGCGTTGATCACGGTTTAAAATTCTGCATATACAACTTGGACAAAGTTTAAATCTATCAAATAAGACTGAGTTTAAAACAAATTGAATTTTAAACTTTTAAGCAAAATTGTGGTGTAAAAGTTAAAAGTTCACGGGAAAAGGCAATAAATCTAAAGTGTTAAAACTCAATAAGATTTTTATTCCAAAATGTATTGCTTATTGGTTATGCCTCTTTTTAACCGACAAAGAACAACAGTTACCTGCTGCCAAAAAATGGTAAGGCAAGTTGATTATAAGGAGAACTTTCAGAATCATTACAGGATATGAGACCTGGTCTTATTTTATGAGAAACGAAAGTTTGACAATTTAAAAATAAAGTTCTTGTGTTCATCAACCCACAAAACAAGAAAAAGGTATTAGTTCTTTTATCCCTAGAGTTTCTAGATTGTGAAAACTGCTGCCCGCGGAGGTCTTTCCTTCCCCCAAATCTTCAAGTATTTAAGTCCCGTGTCAACAAACTCCCTCTTACCTCGCTTAAGACACCCACGGTACGTTAGTATTTAGGCTTTTAGCCTTCGTGGTTTGTCCAAAGATAAAAAAATAAAAAAAAGTTTTCTAGAAATGCGTCGTGAAAAACTACGGGCGTTTATTTTGGGAGCATTGAGGAGGATTATTTGGGAGCTTATTTTATTGCTCCCGCGGGCATTCGCTAATGTCAAACGTCATATTTATGTCAGCAATGTGACAGGTAGTTTGGAAGCATCTTCCATAAAGCGTTTTAAAATAAAATATTTAAGGTTAATGATTGTTGTTATACGTCCCCGATGCCATTGGGTATTGAATTCTATTTACTCCTAGGTTTAGTTAGGTATTTAAATGTGGTATAACTTGGCTACGGGAGCAATAAAGTTTCCTCCTAGAGCAATCAAGCAGCAATTAAATGCTCCCGACGGAAACCCGTCACTACTTTTTAGTAAACAAGAAACTAATTTATTTAGATAAATATTAACAACTTCAAAATTTGACTACGCACCCATATAAGGGCAATGGTTATGCACAGTCAGTGTGTAGTCCCACCATGTCCCTGACTAGGTCTATATATATTCAGCAAATGAATGCGCCTAAGATTTATAATCCTATATTGCCGAAAACTCCGAATAGATACTTTTAGCTAGTACCAAATTCATGTCTTTACACCTGGTGATTTTAACATGGTGATGCTGTTGGACAAGGATTATTATCCACCGCAAACACCGGATCTAGTACCACGCGATTTTGGCTATTTTTCTTTTGAATAAGAAACAGTTTAAAAGTACCATTTTTTTAAAGGATGAAAATCCGTGATTACGTGCAATAAAATGTTAGTAGATATTTTTAAATAAATGGTTTATACTTTTATACGTATGAGTAGCTGCATTCCGGTTTTACCGAAAGTGTCACTTAAATTAACTTGCGGAAGTAAACAACTTCAATAATATATATTAAAAACACTACCTTAAGCCCTTAAATTTATTTTAACACGCCATTATCTCGAAAACTAATTAGGATAGGAATATAATGAGACACATGTGTTTTCTTAAAATTGTCTGTAAAACTCATAAAAAAAAATACCAGATGTTCCTTTTATCATAGCAAAGTAAGTAGCATTTTAGGCTAAAATAAACGTGTTACCTTAGTAAAATTATTTATCATTTTGACAAAACACTTAAGAAGTTTAATTAAATAAAATTTGATGCATTCATTACCATTTAAGGCCTGGAATTACAAATAAAAGTTTCCTTTTATTTAAAACGTTAGGAATACAAATTAAAATTCCCTAAAATATATTTTCATTAGCCATGCAAGGTTTTTTAAAAACTAAAAACTTAAACACTAAAGAAAGAAGAAGTAAATCGTTACAAACTTTAGACTAAAATAGACAGAGTTAATATTTGCTTTCTATGAGAACTTTTAATTAATTTTAGAGAAAGCTCCTATAATCTTGTACGCATTTTTATCATACAGTTAAAACTCTATTATACGGTTTATTAGGTTTAGTTTGTGGTGTGATGGCTGCTATTTTCCAAATTTTAATATTGTTTTCCAGTGTGCAAACAAGCGAAGATTTAAAAAATACAGAAAAATAGGTTTTAATTTTTCTTTAATTTTTGTTTACTAGTTGCATTTAAACAAATTTATGCAGACCAGGACGATTTAAGGGGAGGCGGGGCAAGTGCCCACAAGTCCACAATGAATAAATGGTACATATGTTATAGATGGGGACTTTTTTTCCTCTTCAATTTTTCCTGGATACAAAATTCCATTACTTATTTATGGATAAGGACCTTTTTTGCTCTTAAATTTATTTTTTGCGGTTCAAAATGCCATTTACTTTTACTTTCTAGGGGGCCCTCACAGGCTCATTGCACCGGGGCCTGCACACCTCTAAATCCGGCCCTGAGTGCAGCCGATTTTTGTTTGTTGAAACGCACTATGGGATAGAAATTCATTATTTTCGCCACAAAGCAACTTTGAAATTTTAATGGCTCATGTTAAGCATTTAAAAGTAGATACTCCAAACTTAAAAAGGTATTTTAAGAATTAATGAATATCATACATTAAGTAATAAATAAATAAAAATGTTTTAACCTTTTTGAAAAATTTGCACATAATTTATATTATTCTTACCCATGTTAATATAAATATACAACAGTTAGTCTACTAAGTTTATTATTAGCCTAGTATGCTAAAAACACAACACAAAGTAAAAAAATTAAATAATAAAAGCTATTGTTGTGTTTTCAATGCAGAATCTCGCTACTTTTGTCAAACATTTTTCTACCATTTTCTTTATCAGTTTTTGTACTAACAATTGGCTTGCTACTTTTTGCTACTTCTGAGTGTGAGAACAGATACAAGTTTTTTTAATAATTTACAAAGTTTTCCATTTAAAAAATAATATTTTTGTTCTACACTGTATATCATAAAAGATAAAAGCATTCTGATGAAAGATACGGATTCTACAAAATCTACACAACAAACAGTGTTTTTATTTATTTTATACGTTAAAAAATAAAGAAAGTTGGAAAGATGTAACTTTTTTACGCTTCTAAGGATAATTAACAATTATTCTTCAGATTTGGATGGTCATATTTCCGAAGTTAATTGAGATAGACTATATCAAATGTGGTATTTTTTAAAGCTTTTTGAACATCTTTTGGTGTGGTGATATAATATACAGAGTGTTCCATTAAAAAAATTATACTTATTGTCGTACCCTGTATATCATATGAGATAATAAATCATCCGATTACTAATTAGAAAACTACCGAATTAACCAAACATGTCGATATTTTAGTTTATTTTGTACAATAAAAAATAATGATGTTAGGGGGTGTAAATTTATAATTATATGTAAGAAGTTTTCGTTCCCCAAAACAATCTGTTATAAAGCATTATATTCTTTTAATACTTTTCCAGTAAAAAGCACCTTATTTTAAGTTTAGAGAATTTTGGCCAGAAAATTTAATTTCTATCCCATAGATCAACTTCTCGAATAAGGTATATCATATAATCATATATGTTTGGTTCATCGGCAAGCAATAGAATAACAAAACAAGCACTATTAGTCATATATATATATATATATATATATATATATATATATACTATATATATATATATTATATACTATATATGTATCAAGAGGTATATTACAGATAGATCATGGTTGTATTTTGGTCCAAGTAATTTGTAGAAGAATTTTAAAGACCAATAGGTGGCCTTTAATAATGCGTGCAAGAATGCAATTGGATTTTGTTTAAGGAATAAAACGACTCAACTAAAACAACTCAAAAATTATTGTTTGTAGCAATATTTACCAGGTATTTTTTTGTGCAAAAAATATAAATGAATAGAAAAACTAGAACTAAACGAAAGCTATAATATACCGAACCAAATAAAAGTTGGGACTAATGAACACAAACAAAAGGCCGAGGTGGCTGCCTTTATACAGTGCATTCCAATTAAAACGAGTCACTCCCCATAATTTGGTTATTTGTACACTTATAAAAAAACCCTAAAATACGTCAATTTTTATTTTTTGGGACACATTTTTGTGTCAAAATTTACTTATTCAAGGTTATCCCCTTCCCCACCAAAACAAACGTTAAAAAGTTTAAATGGGAAAGGGGTTAAGTGATACACATAATCCTGACAGTACTAAACCTAAAATATAAAGTCAATATCTTCACCTACTACAAAATGACAGTACTTTAAATATTACCCAAATACCTAATGTGGTATTTTCTTAAACCTCTTTTTAAAATCTTTTTAATGGCAATACTAGTAATAATATACAGGGTAGGATAAAAAGTGTGTATTTTTTTAATGAAGCACCCAGTATATTATATTATCAATAAAAAGATCTTTTAAAGAGCTTTAAGAAAATACCACATAAATAATAACTTTATTAGTTTCGGAAATACAGCCATTATCAGTTATTTGGATAATATTTAAGGTACCGCCATTTTGTAGTAGGTGAAAATATTTTAGGGTTATAAAGTACTCATCAGAAGCTTTAAAATGATGTACCACTAAACCCCTTTCCCATTTAAACTTTTTGATGTTTGTGTTGGTGAGAGGAGGGGATAACATTTAAATAAGTAAATTTTGACACAAAAATGTGTCCCAAAAAAAATTCGTTTATAAGTGTATAAATAAACCAAATTATGAAGGGTGGATCATTTTTATTGGAATGCACTGTATTTTACAATATAGTAGGGGAGCCCACAATGCTGAAATGAGTGAGTGCTCTCGACCGTCATAGAGACCTATTGGGTTTGCAAGCTTAGGTGATAGAAGAAAAAATATTATAAAAAGTACTTATACCTTTCGTGATTGGGAAAGCGACTCTGGGGAGTTTCAAGCCTTCAAAAACACTAATATTATTTCGGCTCGTGGAAATCGTTCAGGTCGTATCGTATTATATATTTTAGGTATCCCTAAATTATTTTCTTTAGTCAAAAAAATGCACATTGAAAATGCTAATCTTACGTTTTTTTTTGCTTGGCTCTCTCTGTTTCCTTTACGTAACTCTCAAATTTACAGATTAGTGGAATATACACTGTTTGGCATGTAATTAACTCTTTATCTTAATCTGATCCATCGACAATTTCGGATGAATATATTTTTTGTTTTTTATGATCGGCCCCTGTATGTGGAGCTCATATTTGGTGGAGGTACTTAACCGAGTACAAAGGCATCCTCAGGTATATTAATCAGCCGCGCAGTAGTAAATCCCGGTATCCTCTTGGAAATACACTAATAAAAACGTGACCGGATTTTTTGATTGTTTTTAAAGTCATTCTAATTATTTATTGATGTTCTTTTTATTAAAAAAAATATTTAAAATAACATATCTAATAATATGAATTATGTGCAATCGATCAGTTTTTTACAAAAGTTTTTGTGTTAAAGCGTTTTATTTTGATCAAAGGAGTTTGTGGTAGCATTTTGTACAGGTTATTCATTTATACAGTGTGTCAAAGATAGATATATCAAATTTGGTATTTTTGTAAAGTTTGTTAGAAGATCTTATAACGGTGACATAATATTTAGGGTGTCCCATTGAAAAAAAAGGTTTTGATACTCATATGTTTCTTTTCTTATGATAAAAAGATACTAAATGAGAAAAAAAACAACATTTATTCAGGACGTTTTTTCCTATCCCTCTTAAGTATAGTTAAAAGTGGAGGCAAAATTTAAAAAAAAAACCCAATACAGACCTTTTAAGAAGCCCTGTTGAATAAAACATAAATTGTACTAGTTAGTTTTAAAACAACGTTTAATACAATTAACTGTACAATTCTCACTATAAATAAAATGTTTTATTAACGTGATTTTAACTGAATTAACTTGCATAAACAATAATTTTATATGACAACAGAGAAATTAAAACAATAAATAATATGCATAGTATTTACCAACAGCAATTTAAAATCGCATATTGTAAAGTGTCTAATGAAAAATCAACTTTATGTATGTATGTTAATAAATTATAAAGAAATAATGAGGCAAAAATATACAGGTTGTTTCTTGTTTCAAAATAAAAAGCTGATCTTTATAAACCTAAATGTCTTAAATTTTAGAATAGGTAGAAAGAACAGTTTAAAATCGTTCAGTACTTTTTAAAAAGAAAAAAATCACAAAAAAGTTTTAAACGATTAAATCGGCAGGGCCAGGCCGTTGCTAAGATGACTTGCGTCCTGTGCAAAAAATCTGGCCATGTCTAGAAGAGAATGTCTTTTTGTAAATTGAGGAATTTAAATTGTTAAAAGCAAAAAAATGTTACAAGCACCAAAAAGTGCCTGCTAGTTTTGGACAGTACAGAAGGCTATGAAAAGCGCTCGTAGTAAATTAAGCCGTAATAAATTGAGCGGTCGATTCGTTTTTTTTTCAATTTATCCATTCGTTTTACCCCTCTTCACAAATGCCCACAATTTACCACCTTTAAAAGTCAATATTTATCTAGTCATTGGACTAAACGTGTGTAAACAGGTTTAAAAACAGTTTAGAATTTGACCAGTTAGGTGGATTGTAGATAAAGAATAAAATTGTATATTTTTTTGAATGAAAATATATATGCTCGCAATATGTAACTAAAAGAATATTATAACTAGATACTGTTAACTTTTAATGCCACTTTACTAAAGAAATAACACAAATTTAACATAAATAAAACACTTATATTTACTTCCATACCCTGAAAGCAAATATAATTATTTTACGACTAACTGTATGCATATACCTTATCCAAATATTTCATACCCAGTATCGAAACATTTTAAGTTAATCAAAAATTCCTGTTTTCTGCACAAATTTGAATTTATTGATTCAATGAATAAAGTAATATATTTCAAAACACAGAGCAAAATATTAAAATATATTTTACTAAATATTGTAAGTAACAGAGGTCGTAGATTACGAAGTTATAACGGGTTTAATATATATATATATATATATATATATATATATATATATATATATATATATATATATATATATATATATATATATATATATATATACATATATACAAATAACTTAATAAAATAAAAGACTATGTGTGTAGTAGAATTTTTAATACAATATATTAGACACAGGTTAGTAAGCAACAAAAATACAGACCAGAACCAACATAATATGTTTAAGATTATACATGCTTTTGCCAGACAAATTGACATTCTTATGTCGCGTCCAGTTTTGCAACAACTCGCCAAACATTCATCCAAACTAACCAACCTGTTTGCCCGTTTTGGCCATAGGCTAATTTAATAGTTGTTTAGCCGGAAGCGGCTAGTTATGATATTTATTTTGCAATATAAACATTAATGCTGTGCAACGATTCATTAAAATGGTTTTTAGGGATCAATATATTTAGCTTTTGCATTTTATTTTTTGTAATATGTGTGCCAATCGTATTATAAAACAAACATGATTTTGGATCTACTGTGGGAAGTGAATTAAATACTATTTATTTTTGTGATACATACCGTAAATATATATCAATTATTTTGGCCGGTCAGTGTCGTAAAAATACAGGAAAAAAAACGAACCAAATTTGGATTAGAGGGTGTTTCACAACTTATTCGACAAACATTCAGGGCTAATTCTACATTTAAAAATATAAACAAAACTTTATATTAACAATGTCTTAAACGTCTTAGTTTTTGAACTGGCAGGGTGTCAATTTTTTTTTTAAATATTGTTTTTTCGTAATAACTTTTATACCAATTGAGATATTTTTAGAAAATTTGAGGACGCCTTCTATGTACCAAAACACATTTTTGGCATACAAGAAAAAAAATTAATTATTACCAGTGTCCGTTCATGAGGGGGTTTTTACAGGTTAATATTTCTTTAATAAAAGAATGGGACGCCACTGCATTTTTCTAAAATAAATTTTAACTTCTCATTACATTTAGAAAAAATTTGAACTCTTGACTTTTTTATTTGATGTACTGTGTTTTCGCGTAAATAAATAAAAACCAATTCTCGGCGTCGTCATTTCATATCGATACCGATCAAATTCCTTCAGTTAAAAAATCATCTTTTTTATTTTTAAATTCTACCTAAAAAACATAAAAAAACTTCATACAAAAAAATTTTGTCCTAAAACGTCTTAGTTTTTGAACTACAGGGTATTAAAAAATTTGAAATAAATATTTTTTTGATCGTATCGATGGCCGAAATGATCATGCCGAGAATTGGTTTTATTTATTTACGCGAAAACCGTACATCAAATAAAAATGTCAAAAGTTCAAATTTTTTCTAAATCTAATGAGAAGTTAAAAAAATATTTTTATTTTAGAAAATGCAGTGGCGTCCCATTTTTTTATTAAAAATATTAATCTTAAACCGCTCATGGACGAAACACTTAAGTGTTACCGTTTTCACATACATATATTAAATCTTATGTCAAAAACTACGTTTGCAAAGACAGAATACATAACCATCAATTTTTTCCAAACCAACGCCTTTAATAGGTATAGAACTTGAGAACCTTGTAAAGCAAGAACTTTTTAGTAGCATCTAGTGACATTTTGACTCAATGGACATTAAAAGTTACATTGAAGAAACATTAAGACAACTTTTTAATGGAAACGCCCATTTTTATTACTATTTCTATTTGTAGTCTCTGGTCAGTCATGTAATGGACGTTATGATAAGAACACTTTTAAAACCTTTTTAGGGGCTTTCGCTTTGATGAGTTTACCATGAATATTCATACCGCCATATATGGAGCCGGCGCATTAACCCAGCCTGTCAATGTCAAATATTTCGGGTCTCGAACTGGGCGAACGCACCACTTTTTTGTCGGACAAGTTTACCACAATACTTAAAATTCAATTTTTAAACATTGTGCCAAATCTCTTAAGGGTTACAGTTTATAGTCACGTAACCTGCCTAGTCTGATACCCGAAAATGTGTTTGAGGCTTATGGTTTCATGACTGCAACCCTTACCATTTTTGGCCCAAGGACTATACAGGGACTATACAAGTTGCTGATTATCGCGGCGAGAATGAGCCGTTAGTACAATTTTGACGTCTAGAAGGCGATGTATAAAATACATTTAATTTTTCTTTAACTACCCTACACACGATCAATAGAACATATTTTCAATACAACTTTTTGCATCAAATAGTAGCAATATGTTTTCGTATTCTCGTTTGTCAGCAATATCGAAAGCAACAATGGTCGATCATTTTTCACCTGTTATAATGTATGGCATATAATATTCTTTTAAGAATTTGATAGATTCGCAGGTTAACATCGGCCGGCTGACTTGATATTAAAGTCGTAACCTCCCAGCTTTTATGCCAGCGGATATATTGGAATAGGTTTAAAGGTTTGACAAGAATAAATTGCTTTTCAAACTCGCACCGAATGCGTGTCTTTTTTTTATGATATTTTGCGTGCTTAACTAGGTATGGTTTATTAGATTTTATGGATGGTCTAATAAATGATTTTTATAATATATCGGAATATTTAAACATAGATTTGGCAAAAATTTGATGTCACAAATGATAACCTCCCTAAAAATAAACAATACGTACGTTTTAACTCCTACCTATCAGCTCATTGATAATATAAAATACTCTTTTTGATGTTGTTATTTGTACCCTATAAAAATGTAATAAATTAACAAACTATTTTTAATTTAATCAATTATTCACAATTTAAAAGATGATTAGCCATTAAACCCATCTTAGTGGGTTGCTGTTTAATCCAATAAAAAGTTACATTGGCATTTTTTAGCTTTTTTATCATCAAAAAAAAAACTATTAAAAACAGTACAATAAAAACATTTAATGATTCTGAATATTTTTATCAGTCGAAAAGGTATGATAAAGGACTCATCACCAGTCCACCTTTAAAACTTGACGAGAATAAAAACGCATGTAAACAAAGCTAACTATTACTCTTCTTAAAACACCCAGGTATGCTCATAATAGCAAAAACATTAAAATATCTAAAAATAACATTCTCTAAAAATATATTACCATTTAAAAAGATTTTTTTAAATATGCATTTTAAATTAGGTTTTATTACAACGAATTCCGTATCCAATATTTTATCTTATGCAGCAATGCGAATACACATCGCGGTAAATTTTAAAACGTTTTTATTTTAAATAAAATATTTTGCTAAATATTATGTTTAGTAATAATTTATACCTGTTAACTGCCAAATAAAAAAAACTTTAATACAAGATTTAGTTTTCAAGCTAAGTTTTTGTTTGATAGGTGCTTATACTGTGAACACCTGTATATGGGGTATGTAAGTTTTAATTATTTTGAATATTTATTTAATTATTTTGATAATGGAAAAACACATCTTAAAGTAAAACATATAATAATTTAAAATAATGTCAAAGCTTAGACCTCGAACCGAACGGGCAAGGTCGTAAACGTGCTAAGTCACTAAAAAACCAAGTTTAACTTTGTATATAAACACAGTTGTCCAAGAATGCAGGAAGAAGTTAAGAAGAAGAAATTAGAAAGGTTAGATAAGAATTAGGTAGTTGAAGTGAAGTAAAAGTTAAAGTTCTAGTTAAGCCCCTGTACGGGCTACCTCTAGTGGGGGTATGCCCGTACTAAGTTAGGCTAGTTAAAAAAAAATGGAAAGTTAGTTTTTATGATCCACCGGTCTAATGGTTCCAGAAGATAGTTCCATATGGTACATTTGTCCAAGTGACGTCAAGTAGCCCTCATGTAATCCAAAATTTTACGTCACAATACAATGGTATTTCTCATGCAAGCCCTTATTTTTTTATCAAATTTAACAAGGTAACAAAAAAAAGTTATACTGCTCGTTTAAGTTATGCAAAATATTTTTCGACGGTAGAACATTTTTCCCAGGTAGGGAGAAATGACCCCAAAACATCAGTAAATATTTCTGTAATATCGAAATCACAGATTAAAATGCTTTTTATTAATTTAAATACTTTATTTTTTAATTACTTAAGGTTGTTTGTACCATATAGTGACCTCTGAAACCTTAGGTTATATCGATGGTTCAACATTATTCGTAACTTTATTACTTAATGTTTGTAGAGTTTTGATTTGTTTCTCAAAAAAGCACGCTGCACAACTGCAATACATTACACAACCAAAAAAAAAAATAAAGTCAAGACCCAGAAGGTAGACTCCACTATTTCTTGGTATTTTGGGGTGCTAAAACGATATATGATAATAAAAATAAATTTTATTTGTTCAATTTTCCCCACTACCCCCAAGAAGGGTAAAATGCAGCTTATTATAAGAAATCAAAATTTAGGATATGTTGGGGCAGTTTATATCATTCCTACGTGATTGGATGCACTAAAACAGATCGTAACGAATAAAAATAATTTCGACCTGCTGGTTACCTTTTAAACCGCCCCAAAACCTCCTCAGGGGGTAAAATGTAACAACGAAATTACTATCCAGCAATTTATTATTTTTAGTGCAACCGGATAGTTTTCAAATTTAGGGACGTTATATTGTATCACAGGATGCCAATTTTAGATAATAATTGCACCTGTGTATTACTTCCGGTTTAACCGGAAGTAATATAAACTTTGATATTTTAAATGGAACAACCTGTATATTTTTAGGATTTAAATTCTACAAGTCATGTGTGATATAAAACCTTTGATATATCCATACATGCTAATATTTTAAGGGGTAATTCTTGGACTCATTTTAATAAAAAACTTCACATGGACATATGTCCGAAACGTCTTAACTTTTGAAACATTTAACAATAAAAACTATTTTTTAAATATTCCATATCCTTTGTCCGATTTCCTTTAAATTTGGCAATATTATTAACGACATTAATTGGGTAATTTATCACTGACTTAATTACATTTGATAAGTCCATTGGCCAGGATAACAGTTTTTACCAAAATAGGGGTTTTCAAAATTTTTTGTTTTGTTTACATTTTAACACCCTGTATCCCATAAGTTTAGACGTTTAGGGCATATGTCCATATAGAGTTTTTTTAAGTCCAAGAATCATCCTTCTAAATATTCGCATGTATTTAAAGAACACCCTGTATAGAATCGGATTTGGCATAAAATTTTGTATTGTACGCTGTTGTATTATCACACTTTTCGCGATTTTGCAACGCTATTTATAGTAATTTATTAAAGCATTTGAAAAAAAAGATATCCGAAATACCTAGTAAAACAAAAACAAATTCATTAACAATTTAGGTGGTTTAAAAGAAGATTCACTAAAAATATTATCTATCGAAAATATTCCCAACAACGTTACACTGAAAAAAATATTATGTGAATTTATACCGTTGGACTTTGGTTATTTTTAGCCACAGTGCAATGTGACAAAAACATAATTGAATTGTAGAAAAGTTGTGTAAAAAATATTTATTAATTCACATTACTTATATGTGATATTACAGAGAACATGTAATATTTATAAAAATTCATAATAATATAATATGTGTAGTGTAATATCACATATAGGTTATGTAAATTTATAAACATTTTTCACGCACATTTTGTAAAAATCAGTTGTGTATTTGTCACGTCTGACGGTGGATAAAAATAAGCAACGTCCAATCTTGTAAATTTACAAAATACATACAAATTATTTTTTCAGTGTATTGGTTTTAAAATTAGGCGACTTGGCACCATTGTCAGCGCCCTCATCGGAATAATTTTAAACCAACTTAGTGAATCATGACATTTTATATTTAATTGTTGCTTGCTGTTGATACAGTTAATATCGTATTTTTTAAATATTTTTGTGACTTACTTAATAAATGCAATAAAAATACAAAAAGAGTTAGACTACAATTTGTGCTAAGTGTCATAAAGAAAAGGTGCAAAGTCCGCAGTGCATTTTTGATCTACATAGATGTCCATTTTTATCAGATGATAGACCGTATTGCAAAATTGTGTCTCTTAATTTAAATTCTTTACGCCAATACTTAAAAATCAATAAATGTAGTTATTTTTAAAAATAATTATAACTATGTGTTATATGTATTTTTAAGCAAAATATTAAACTTTCTCTATCCGACAAAATAATAAATTCGGAAACTGCAGAATTAACCAAAGTAACTCATAGTTTTATTTATTTTGTACGATAAAAATGACAATGTTATTTATTAACCCGTTTTATAGGGGCTACTACTGTATAACTAAATAAAACCCTTTTACCATTTATTTAAATTGCTCTTTATGTTAAAATACCACTGGTCCTGCCCTGCCAAATTTATCTCGTCCAAGTAAATGAGATTTCTCGCGACGACCCGACACATTATCGTTTGAATTTCAACTGTAAAATAAATTTTATCACAAGTACCTAAAAAAACACCTTATCCGGAAGAGGTTCGGTAATGGCGCCGAGAGCAACGTCCCCCTAATACCTACAAAGATTTATTTAATCTACTTTTTAGTCAAGTTCTTTTTCCTCGCTTAAGAGTGTAATGTCTTGTAAAATAATAAATACCTTAAGCTAATTTAAATTTCCCTATTTAATAAAAGAGTAAATAAGGAATTTAAAATGTTGCGCTAATAAAATTATTAAAAAAGGCATAAACACAACGTACAGGGCGCTTTAAAAAAACAAACTTACGAAGGTAATTTTACATTACTTATTTATGGTATAGCTTTAAATAAATTCTTATCAAAACGTCATTGGAGTTACAACCCCTTAAAGTTATTTTTTTTGTTTGATTTGTTAAATAGTTAACAAACCAAAAGCCTAATAACTCATATTTGGATCATTGTCAAACACTAGTCAGGTAAGTCGTTCACAATCCGGTCAAATATCTTACATGCTATTTATGTCATTAAGGGTCAGTTATTTAAAAAGTCTTATGCCACCGAAATAATAGGGAATTATTGCACCGTGAAATAATGCCAGACACTGTAATAGCGGCCTTATTTTGACATCTGAGCTTGCGCACATGCATGCTAGGATCATCATTTTAGTAAGTATCGTGCATGTTCTCTTTTAGTTTATTAGGTCGTACCTTATTTAGGTCTAATTTTAAACTTGGAACTGTTCTTCTAACCGAACGGCTGCCGACTACAAAATCCAAAGTTTTAAAGGCAAAATACTTAAAACCTTGCTTATCAAATGTAATTGTCCCATCTTACCTAGTATACACAGTACCTTTCAATTGTGTACAATAGCATAATAGAGTTACTATTTTCATGACTCCAGATTGTACATACAGGCAGTATGAAATAAGTTCCACCTTTTTTAAGAGATCATAAGTAGGGTAGGTGGCCTACTTTAGTTATTAAATAAAAGTTAACACCAAATCTAAATAGCTCTTGTCTAAAAGCCAATAGAAACCAAACTTCATTACAATTTTTATATTATGACAATATTTTTTTCAGGAAGGTCGAAAGCCGTATTAGGCTCTGGCACATACACAAAAATATTAGGCCCCCTTAATGATAACAAAAAAAGTTGAATCTAAGAAAACCATTTATCGTGTTCAAGGTAAAATTATTTATAATAATGAATTTATGCGGGATTGCCTCTGAGTCTCTATTATATTTTAGAAAATTTTAAATGCATAATAACGGATTTTTTTCGCTTAACACCCAGTATCTTCCTTATTATAAACTTATAAATTAAGATTTGTTTAGTTACATCTTACTTTACCATAAGAAATCTGTGATTTCTTCGTGTACCATAAATTAGTGGATACTCTGTATTGACGTTCGACAATTTATGCGTTATAAATCAAACTCATTTCGTTGCCGTTGACGCTTCGCGGTTGCCGCAGTTAAAATTGTAAAAAACAAATCTATTGGTTCATCACAAACGTCAGCAAACGATCAACAACAAAGGTTACAACTTGGTCAAGTTAAATATTTAGCCAAATACGGCAAAGGCGTTTATAAATGGTGTAATTAAGCTTCGTTAGTTTAACTTGCGAACGAAAGCTGCTACGGGAGCAAAACGGCAAGTTTATAAATTTCACTTATGGCGTTCAATGTATCTATTCAAAAACTTTGTCAACAGTCCAGCTGACACGTGCCTACGGTTGTATTCGACGAATAATATTGCTTCTTTTAACAATTTAGCAACTGCAATAAACGCGGAAGCAAAACGACAATGCCAACGAAACGTCAAGTTTATAAATCGACAATCAATGTTAATGGACAGTAACTTTTCTGTATTCACAATTTAACTTTTTGTGACTCAGAATAGGTGCGCCATTTTGGCACATCTTTCTAATCGTCACACAATGACACAATTTATACAAACGAAGAATGTAGATATGAGATATGTATCAGTATTCTGCATAATGATGCATAATTTATAAGATGCACCCGTTTACCTTATAAGCCAACAGCTGTGATTCACCATCCATACTGAACTGAATCATCATTTTATGTCAGCCGTGAATTTTAGGATGTGGGAATTTTTGACAGGTTTATAATAACTATGTTATTGTGTATATGTAAAGTACATTCATACTTATTTCGTTCCTGACTTCTTGAGGCCAATAAGAACCCTTTGTCCCCTATTGTCGGCCGGCTCTTTAGCCAGGTGTTACCTGCTGTAAAATTTGAACGGAACAGGGTGGATTTTACTTTTTATAGGAAAAAAATGACTTACATTGATAATCACATATTTTATTATTAATAGGAACAAAAATATTATTTATAAAACCTTACCTAGGGATACTATAATTTATTTTTTTAAACATTGTCATCACGTGACTAGCTGACGACTTTCTAGCCAGCGTTTTTCGACATCGCTTTCGTTTATATTGTCTTTTAATGTTTATGGAGGAAAATGACAAAGAAGAATATAATTTACTTGTCGTTGATCATTGCGTCAACAAGTCACCGTCTTTTGATCCCGCATGTATTCTTTTTAAAACATTCAGGTAGGTATAAGGTAGTTAATGTATATTGGGTTTACCTTTATTTTATTACAATTGATTTTTGCCTAACGAAATTTATTTTTAAGGTACCTACCTACCTGTACCTATTTATCAAATTACACAAAAGGCCAAGTAGTTTTTCATTATACGCTTTACTTAGTGGGTAGGTAACCATATTATTCATATTATTTCCTTAAAAATTCAAATTGTAAATTGTAATAAAAGTTACCTAGTACCCAAAATTATGTTTAGAAATACTAACTACATACCTGTTTACACATTTTTTACATATCTTTAGACAATTTATATCTATCTATCAATATTTCAATTGCTTCTCAATGAAAAGGAAAAAAGTCCACTCCGGCCCTGCCTGCAGCCAGAAGAGTCTGCCGGCCAGTAAGGAAGATTTATTGGAGGCAATATAATCAGAATCCTTAAGTCAGAACAGTATAAGAATGAATACATTATACCTACCTAAGTTTATAGTAGTTATTTAAATATTTAATATAATAATCATGATATTTAAGCATCTTAAAAATCTGTAGCCAACGCTGCTTCCTACTTTGATTCTTAACAATTTTGAGTGACAAATAAGTTATTTTTTAATTTTATTACAATTAAAAAATAAAATAAAATAAAATAAAACCATTTAAAAAATAAACAAAAAAGGTAAAAATCATATGCGTTTCCTATGAGTAAAGTTCATTTTTCACGTTTGGATTTATTATTTATTAAGGAAATAAATAATTCATAAGAAAAAAAGTGGCACCTTACTTTTTATGTAAGTTAACTATATCTAAAAACTCATTTTTACTTTACTACCAAAATATTTTAAAATTTAAAAAAAAATACATAAACAGGACGTAACAAAGTGGCTATCAGTGTTACAACCAGTCCGTCTCCGCAGTTGTAAGTAATTGAGGGGTTCTTTACAAAAATCCCATTTGTCATTAACTGTTACTCTCAAAATAGTTTTTATTTTAATAATACATGGCTTATAAATATGTTTATAATACTTAGTAACTTATTTTTTGATTATAAGAGACATTTTATTATAAAAATAATGTTTTTTTTCTTTTTGGTTTCTGAAAAAGTTTTTTTATTTGCAGCATGTTTTTAATTATTATTTTTTTTGAAAAGAAAGGAATATTTATATTAGACCAAAAATATCAACAAAAAAAAATATTTTATATTTGTACAAATTATTTCTTATTTTATGCCTCCACTGTTCATTTTCTCCAAAATTTTGTGAATAGTTTGTTGGCCACACATAACCGAAAGGAGCCCCCAGCCGTGCGGCTAGCTGGTGAAATGTAGGGGAATGCGGTGCAAAAAGTTTTGTATTTAATGAAATTGCAGTCATATGAGTCTGTTACACTACGCTTTAAATTAAACCAGATCGTAAAATAAACTTTCACAAATAAGAAATCGCAGTTTTACCTATACTGCATTCAAAGTTTGGATTAAAACGAAGGAGCTAAAAGGAAAAATCTGTTTTATTTAAAGGGATATACTTACATAAAATAATAGACTAAGCTTGCAAAAATGCTTTTATACTTTTGAGGAAATGAAAAGTGCTTCTAAATTTCACAGAATTTATTTGTCCCATTTTCCTTTATTATTTTGAATCCGAGCTTGGTGCGGTTATATGTGGCCAGAAAAATAAATGTAATTTTGGTATTAAAAAGAAAATATTATTCTTAAATGTAAATTAAAACTGTATTAATAAAATTTTGAAACAAAAAGCAAACCTTATTATTTTTCAAACTTTTAAAGGCACAAAAGCAGTTGTTTCACAGCAACGTACTTTATTATTTGGTTGTTGTTTTCAACTACTCTACTGGCAACGATGAATTGCCTACATAATAATTTTCTTTTTGATGAACATTAAGTCAAGTTTCGTAGTGTTTTAAATCGTTAAATTCGTTTTAAAATATTGCATTTAGAAAAAATTATGGCACTAAAGATTAAAAATATAAATATAATTTAAAAATAAAATTTTACCATATTTTTTTATTAAATATTGAATTTCAACGTAAAATGATCTAAAGAATCCAACAAACCATAAAAATACAGAGTGTCCCTTTTAAAAATCAAAACTTAGGGACATTTCCAGTAAATCCGAAAGTCGTAAAAGCTTATCGGATACGCATAAAAATGACTTTACGTACACTAACAACGGTACCAAGTTTCGTCAGAATCGATAAAGAAATTTGAAAAAATGGCAGCCGGAAAGAAATCTCGTCGGCACCCAGTATATGAAGACGAGGCCTAAATGTCGTAAAAGGGGTTATATAAACTTGTGATATTTTTATATTCAGTTTAAAATTCCGTAAAATAACAAAACACTTTGTTTCCAAGGTATATAACATTTTCAATACATAAAAAAGCTTTAAATATGATTTTATAACCGACTGCACCTAAAAAAAGTTTGTTTTAACGGTCCTAAAATTTAAATTTTTAAACAATCTACTGCTTTAAAGACCCACTCACATATAAGTGAAATGTTTGCTAACGACTTTACCGTATCTTAGTGTATGTTGACTCTAAACTCTTTCGTAAAACAAAAGACTCTCTGTCTTAATTAGCCCGTTCTTGCAACCACCTGCCGCTTCCCGTATAACCGCGGTCCTCGACATCGTTCTTTTATTTTTCGAGTTGTTTGTATGTAGCAAAGAGTTTTAACTACGGTCAAATTAGAGTTTGTACAATAAAGTGCAAATTATTTGAAGAACTTTTGCTTTAATGTTTTGGCGTTATTAGAGAATTATTGCAAGTTGCCTTATTAAGCTCGGGAATTAATAATACCGGCCTTATTTAAATAGTGCTTGTACCCATAATTTAGAGTTATTGCAAATCATGTTGACAGTACCATTAACCTAAAAAAAAGGGGAAAAATCTTTAGTAGTTCCTCTTTATTGTTTTGTGTTGTAGGGTTTGGTTTAACACAATTACAGAAATACATTTGAAAAAGCAAGGTTTTAAGTACTTTTACTTCTAAAAACTTTTAGATTTTGTGGTCAGCAGCCGTTCGAACGTTGAGACGAACAGTTCCGAAGTTAAAATAAGACCAAAATAAGGCACGACCTAAAACCGACATAAATAAAGCCAGGCACTATACTTATTAAGGAGTCCTTATCCTACCATGCATCTGCGCAAGCTCAGATGTCAAAATAAGGCCGGTATTATTAGTGCCTGGCCTTATTTCACTGTGTAATAATTCTCTATTATTTTAGTGGTATAAAAACTTTTCTTATATTTCAGGTCTGTAAAACTGACAATGGAAAATCGAAGAATATGAAAAAAATGTTGCTTTTTTGTTGACAATTAGTTGTCAAATAAACAATTTTGTTGCTCAGCCGATTGTGAGAAATCGAAAACAGTTTTAGCTTTCCGTTAGGTGAGCATCATAGGCTATAAAGATTCAATAAACATTAAATAAAGGTGAGTCGATTTGTTGATAATTGGTTGCTTCAGATAAAAAAAATAGAAATACCGATTTTTTTTTAATTTTGGCATAATTAATACTGTCAAGGCTAGCTTAACACCCGATTTTTCCAGGTAAAATTCTAATTAAAAATTTGTTGCTACTTACGAAGTTGTCACAGTGTAAGTCTGGGATGATAAATGATTGGAGATCGGTTAACTTAAAAGTTCATCACGCTAGCTTTACACCCAATTTTTCCGCATATAATTTAGGTTCAAAATTAGGAGCGGCTACAGACCGCAATGAAATTCTCGACTTGTCCTCGGCTTGGCAACATTGCGATCTGAAGTAAGGTTAATTTGTTTTGTTTTGCTTCATGCGCCAATTTGTTTAAACAAGTAAGACTTCTTTAGTGTTTTTTAAGTAAAAAATACTGGTATTTGCTTTGAATGTTAAAAATTTGTTTCGATCAATTAAATTTACGATTACCGTAATTTTTTATTTTAAGTTTTTATCTTCCAATATCAAGGGTTTCCTGCCAGAAGGGCGTATCCATATAATTTGTGATTTTCTTTTAATGTAAGAACATAAGACCTTCTGGCATGTTCGAAATTGTAATAGATGTTGATATGCCACAAAAAAAGTGCAATAGTTGGCTATTCTATTAAGGTAGGAAATACAGCATTCTGGCATGTTAAACAAATCGCAATAAGCATCAACTTTTGCGAATCGAAAAGAAAATCACAAATAATGTAGATACGCCCTTCTGGCAGTTGACCCTCGATATGAATGTTGGCTTCTAAGTTTCTTTCCCTGCTTACTAATAAAATGTTAATTATAGGTACTAAGACAAAAGTATTGGTTTAATTCTTCTTTCTACTACACTCATAAATAAATTGCAGTTTTATTTTTTATTGCTTTATCTCAACATTTTTTAGTTCGAATTCCACAATATAGGTGGTCAAATATTATAAAAATTAAATATTATTAGATAAGTATATATTTAACTCATTAATCCTTTGTTATACCTAACTCAATGTTAAAAAAATATATGTTCAGTAGCCATATGTAAATAAACATTAAACATTGTTACTTTGTTTATAAATGTTTTTTTTAAATCCTGGGACAGTAGATGACAGGCTTAATCCTAAGTGTTAAGATACCGTAAAGGTAAAAGACATTGGTCAAACTAGCACTGGACCTCGAAACTTAGGAAAAAATAAAAAATATTTGTACAAAGTAGCTTACACAGCCAGGACACTCTGGGGCTGAAGAAACATAAGAAATGTGGGAAGTTCGTCTCTCTCGTCCCTAATGGTTTAATCACCTGACTGATGCCATATAAAATATTAATAAACCTTTAGGAATGACGTTAGCCACATAAGTTTCAAAAGAATAATAATTATCAGTTTGATCACTTGATCAGATCTCGAAATAATAGGCATTATGTGTTACTCTGTTAGCAACTAAATTTGGCTAATATACCTATACATCATCGTTATCACTTATAAGATAAAAAGCTCTTTAATGAAGTGAATAATGGTAAAAGTTTTGGGAGACGCCAAGGTAGCATGATTTAAAATACATGAAGAGTATTTAAAAGGGCTAGTCTCAAAATTAACGGCTATAATAGGTTAAATCACTTTGTTTCCACAGAACCTGCTGGTTTTATCTAAATGGGGAGTAATATGACTTACTCTTCTCGTGACAGCCAACAAGATTGTATTTTTAAAATAATAAAGATTTATACCTTTGTCAAAAATGATAACGTCTTAGAGATTTATTATTGCTTTTAAAAGCATACGCATTCTGTATATATTTACAACTCCAAATTTATCAGAATATAATAAACTTTGTTTCTGAACTTTTAACATTATCAATTTCTGTTATTTATTATTTTATTTAAAGTATCACCACAAATTAAAAAATTTCTAGTATGTAAAAAAATTTAAACCACCCGCCAAAACTTCTTAACGGAAAGACTTAACAACGTTGAGGATTTAATTGCGGTCTGCATTCTAAAAAATTTGTTGCTGGCCACGAAATCGTTTATCTAAGAGTATAAAGTCAGCAACAAAATAGGAACCGAAAGTCGGGGACGATTGGAGATCGGTTACAAAATCGGTTACGCTAGCCGATTACACCCGATTTTGCGGAGATAATTTAAGTTAAAAATGTCTTGCTGCTCACGAAATCGTTGATCTAACTCTATGGAGGCAGCATTAAAATAGAAACCGGAAGTCACAGAAGATTGGAGATCGCTTTAATGATAAACTGGTTACGCCAGCTTTACATCCGATTTTTACAGGTGACATTCAATCTAAAAATTTGTTGCTGCATTGTAAAAAGTCAGCAACAGAATAGAAATCGACAGCAACAAATTTCCAACCTAAATTATATCCGGAATAATCTAGTGTACTAGAGTGACCGATTTGTATAAATTAACCGATCTCCAATTTTCCCCGATTTACGGTTTTGTTTTGTTGCTGACTCTATACAGTTAAATAAACGATTTTGTGAGCAGCAACACAAAACGTCATTATGGCCGAAAAAGTACGTTGGCTAGCAATGCCTTTTTAAAACAATTCGTTGAAGAGCTCCCAATTACGCAGCTTTATCCTAATTTAACCAATTTTGTGCGTCTACAATTAAAGGGCTTATTGTAAAAACGCGATAAGCCACATTCAGAATATACGGAGTTATTATATAAATTAAAAACAAAAACTGTTAAATCAACTTTTATCAAAAATAAATTTAAATACCTTTTAATGAGTTAATAAACTCTAAAACTTAGTCCAGACCTACATAAATTTGCCCGCAAAAACACTAAGAACTTTTGTATAAATACTGCATGAAAGCTGTTAAAAACATTTAAGCAAATCAGTGATACTAAAGCCTAGTCCAAACTTACATACATTTGTCCTGCAAACATAAAAACATTTGTGTAAAAACGTATGGAAGCTGTTTAAAAACATTTAAACAAATCAGTGATACTTAAGGAATTTCGGAATTTAAACAAATGTTTGTAAACACATTTTAAACAGTTTTTATACAAATGTTTTTATATTTGCGGGAAAATGTATGTATAGGTCTAGACAAGGTTCAAGGATGATACTTAAAACTTTTCTATTGTCACTTATCATATTAATAAATAAATAAAATAGATAATAAAACAGACTTCTGTGACTGTGTGGTTTATTTACAGCAAGCACAAACTGTTAAAATCCTAGCTAAAAAAAAATTAAATGTCACGTAATGTCACTCCTTGACGTAAGTGGTTTAATTTTTGCCTAATTTTTACCAACTCCCAGCGATTCAATTTCTTTGAAACTTTGCACACGTATCAAGGACCGATGACAATGCAATAATTTAAAAACAGTATCCCGTTATCCTGATTAGGACCGCCAGGATAAATAAATTCCTTTACAGATCCTCTAGTGCTCTCTTGACAAAATGGCGAAGGAATTTTTTTAGTGAATAAACTGGAGCATTTATTTTTAAAAACTAATTGATATATCGAACTAAAAATGAAAAATAAATAATAGTTTAAAAACTAAAAAAACACGCTTTTTATATGCAACCGAACTAAAAATTAGAAAATAATTTTTCATTACAAAGAGTTTGTCACTTCAGAATAAAAGCGTAAGTGCTTAATATATTAAATGTTATAATTATTCTATTTGCAAATATCTATGAGGGAAAGTTATGAAAAATAGTAAAATGCACCCCACGCTTTACTCTGAAGTGACAAACTCTTTGTAATGAAAAATTATTTTCATTAAATATGATTCGTTTACAAGGTAGTGGTATGAAAAACCAAGAAGTGACACGATATTGTGGATGCCTCTCTTACGGATTTCAAAGTACTCAAATTTAGAGAACCCTGTACAATGAACCGATCGTCATTACTTTTTTCTTTTTGTATTCTTAATCATAATTTTAAGTTAACTTATTGTGCAATCCTTGAGCGGGATTTTGCAAAGGGGGTAATTATACAGTTACGCTAGACGGACGATTTGAAAAGCGGCATGCTCGTTTCACAAAGGTAAACCGGCCCGGGTCTGATGGAGCACTGCAGGGCGAATGCCGGTATTATGCCAGGTCGCAAACAAATAATATGCACTAAAGTAAATTGGTTTTAGTTTACTTGAGTTTAATATTACATGATCATGACTGAATAATTTTCAACTTTATGGGTTCTAGTAATAGTATAGATTGTTTCAGAGGTGGTGAATGTTTGGTCACATTACCTGACGTCATATTCAGATTAGGGCAGGTCGTGTATTGTACCATATAAGGTGATTCAAAAATCGATCACGAAACTTAAGGGGTTATTCTACTTGACAAAATAAGGGTTAAATGTCGAGTAACAAGCCGTCAAAGTTCAATTTTTATTTTGGTTTCTTCCCCAATCCAGTTGATATTTGGCACACAAATCAAGCTTTGCAGATTCTAAAATTTTAAGGCAAAAGTACTTTTTTAAATACCGCCAGAGGGCACTTTACCTAAAACTTTTTTTTTTAATTTTAAACACCCCGTAGTTCAAAAAACTAAAAGACGTTTGGGACATATGTTTATATAAAGTTTTTTTCTTATTTTTGGTTGTAGAATCGTTTGGTTAAGTTTGTTGGTTGAGTTACTGGACACCCTGTATGTATATGTAATTTGATTGAAATTGATGAAAACTTTGATGTCTATTGGTGCCTGAACGGTGAGGTTTATCGACTTTAATAAAGAGTAGGTACCTTATTTTTTAAGTTTTTAATTGTCTATAAAATGGCGCCCCCAGGTTTGCAATATCTGTCAAAATAAAAAGTTATGATGTAAATAAATTTTAAGTTTTAGGTAAAGTGCCCTCTGGCGGTATTTAAAAAAGTACTTTTGTCTTAAAATTTTAGAATCTGCAAAGCTCGATTTGTGTGCTAAATATCAACTGGATTTGTTAAAAAATAAATGCAATATGGCGAAAAAAACAAAATAAAAATTGAACTTTGACGGCTTGTAACTCGAAAACGAATTCAATTTGAAAAAAATTATATAAGGCTTTACCCATATTTTGTCAAGTAGAATCACCCCACTAAGTTTCGTAATCGATTTTTTAATCACCCTGTATATTAAACGAAAAGAAAAATTTTGACCTCTTATTTAGACGTTAGAATATTTATTAAACTACTTTATTTAATAAAAAGAACTTTTAACTTATGAAAATTAATACACTTTTTAAGTTACATTAAAAACCGCACTCACGGGTAATACAGTTTATTTCCTTTTTCTCCATTTGAAAACACTTTACCATCTTCAAAATAAGAACTTGTTCGGCTTCTGTATATCGTTGCGGTATATTTATTAATAAGGATCTATATTAAAAATAGCAACTCTTCACAGTAATAGTATATTAAAATCACAAAACAGCCTTTAACATTCAAAATTGTTTTGAACAACTTACGCCGCGCCGCACGAACAATTTGCGTTCATAAAGTTGCAGTTGTTCACAGGACAGCAAAATAGTTTGACTAGTCGGTTAGTTCGAAACATAAGAACTTAACACTTGATAATTTTTCTATTTACTTAACTTTCACATAAAAATTAATAAAAATGCCTAACTAAAATAAGATAAAAACTTTGATACCAATACCTTGTCTCGCAAACCATCAACTTTTCGACTAAATTCATAAATTGCATTGAATTGTTTAATTATGGCCCAAGGACTTATAATAGCTTTTCGTACACACCTTTTAGAGACACCCGGTATAATAAATAATTGTTATGGCAGCAAACCGCCAATTACAAAAGTACCAAAAAAATAAATCTCTTCTGCCCAGCATAAATTATACATACATTAATTGATTGATTTATGATAACGTATAAAATAGATAATTAATTTAACCTCTTTTAACTTTCATTAGATAGATCCCCAACTTTATCAGTAACATCGATCTTGACTTGAATTTTTTTAGGAACGCAATGCCGACCGTAACATCAGATATGCACTCTGATTGTTCATTAATCAATTTAACTGGGATATACCAGTGTATAACGCATAAACAACCAACTGATTTAGAGATATGATTATGACTATTAATCATACGCAAGTGACACAGAAGCTGTCAGAGTATGTTAAATATAAATTAAAATGTGATAGCCTTTTATACGTACATAATATAAACAGTTTTAAAAAAATAAACCAACCTCAAAAATAATAATAGAATTTACTAAAGGGTAAAAATAATATAAATAATAAAAAAAGCTTCGGGTAATACCCAGAGTTGGGTCGAATACTGAAAATCGGTATTTGAATACGCATACGACTACCGAAAACAAAAGTATTCGAAGGCCGAATATTTGATTACTTGCAAGATAAAAAGTACTCGAATCCTCGGTATTTACGAACACCCAAAGTCGGTATTCTAATACTGAAAATGAAAAAGATTCGAATACCAGAAAGAAAAGAACCCACCGATAATTAAAGATTTGAAAACCAAAAATAAAAAAATAAAAAAAAAGAAAGGTCCGCATCTCATTTTTCCCTGCTATTTGTTTCCTTTTGGTATTCTACGCATGTCAATTTTGGTATTCGAATACTGCTTACACATTCCGGTATTCGAATACTCGGAACGACGGTATTCAAATACTCAAAAATTATTCGTCGAATTTCTTTAAAAGTATTCTGCCGAATACCAAACATAGAAATGTATTCGAATACTATTCGAATACCGGCAAAATGTATTCTGAATGCTTTTCAGAATACTGAGTGTTCAGAATACGACCCAACTCTGGTAATACCATATTATGGTATTAAAGTACAAAAAAGGCTTTTGTTTATTTAAGTTATTAACATTCAGTAGTTTGGCACATATTAATGTTATTCATTGGCTTCTTTTTTTTAATTATTTTTTACCTTTTGGTGGTTTTATTATTGTTATCTTTAAGTCGGTTTATTTTTTTTTTACTATTTATTTTTCACCTATTGGTTTATTATTATTACTAATAAATTGGTAAATATACACTAGAAAACACAGACTACAGTAAAAAGCATAAGCAAGTGTAATTTGATTGGTTTAACGCAAATTAAAAAGCAAATTAAAAAAATTAACCAGGACCCCCGCCCCCAATGTGACAGTTTTGCATAACCGTCTGTAGCGCATTTAACCAACCAAAATTACATGTGCTTGTGATTTTTACTGTAGTCTAAAAATACACTACTAGTGCCTCTCTTAGTTCTGTAAAAGGTTAATTTTGGCCCAAGGTTGTCAATTCTGAATGCGCATTTTTATTATCGAGGTATATTCCCTACCTAGAGGCAGCTTTGCCGCACGAAAAACGTACAGCAGATAGAAAAAACTAGCTCTAGTACCTTTCTCTCTCGCGATTCTGACTTGATTTTTTTTATGGGACAATCGCGGAAGTACGCTGTTTCGAATAAAAAAGCATCTCTGAAGGTTACCTAAGATCTGAGTCCTGGTGGTATTAAATGCGCGTCCAATGACATGCAGTGCTTAGGGACTTCTGGAAAAGATTTTTTTATTTAAATTAAATTTTATTGGGGAAATTATTAAAAATTGTTTTTTAAAACGTCAATATTTACACTTGACTTGCAACGAC
>JACEGR010008503.1:0-36128 GCA_014170235.1 Listronotus bonariensis | reverse complement strand
AGGTATTTAAGATTAGTGTTTGTAGAACACACTCCTTTTGATGTCAACGGCTAGTAGAGTAGAGGAGTGTGGTCCGAGGTTGACGGACGTTTATTGTATAAGTTTTGTTCAAAGTATTTTGTGAAGTTTAGCTAATAAACCGTGCCAAAGAATCCACGAGTATTATTTAAAATACACAACAATTGGCGACGAGTCGGAGCAGGGTTGAATTGGCAATAAGTAAGTGAATAAAGTATAAAATTTCGCCGCGAAGCAGTTTCCAAGGTGGCAGGAAAGCTTTGTGGGGGTGAGTCAAGATTGCGCATATCGGAGATTTAAAGTTTGCGTAGTAGTAGTTGAACGTGATAGTAGTAAAAGTTAGAACAAAATGGCGTTAATTGGCAGTATAGAGCCTTTTAATGGTAAACCAGAAGAGTTTGAGATGTACCTTGAAAGGATAGACCATCTGTTTAGAGTAAACGTGATTGAGGAAAATATGAAAGTTTCTTTGTTTATTACCCTGGCTGGTTCGTTAGTGTACCAGACATTAAAAAAATCTAGCAGCACCAGAAAAGCCCGCAAATTTAACCTATGCCAAAGTAACCGAGTTACTAACTAAGCATTATTCACCCAGAGTTTCAGAAATATATGAGCGTTTTTATTTAATAATTGTATCCAAAAAGAAGATCAGACGATCGCAGATTACATAGTGGAACTACGGAAGCTTGCAAGTAGATGTAATTTTAAGCAATTTTTGGATGAAGCTTTGCGAGACAGATTTGTGTGTGGGATAAAATCTGAAAATATTCAGAGACAATTATTGAGTGATGAGAGGTTGTCATTTAAGACAGCTTGCCAGAAGGCTCAAGCAGCGGAATTAGCGGAAAAGCAAGTAAAAGATTTGGCTGAAGCCAGTAGTGGTGGTCAAGTAGCATATGTCACAAAATATTCAGGAAGGAGGTAGCTATAGAGGTAATAGTAGAGGGCATCGTGGTGAAATAAGAGGAATGGAGTCAAGAAAGTGGTAAATGTAAGAATTGTGGTAAAGTACATGTCAAGGGTAAATGTCCAGCAGTGGATTGGAAGTGCTATGCATGTGGCCAAATGGGACATGTTAAGTGGCTATGTCCAAGGAAAGGAACGATAAGTGCAGTGCAAGAACAGGAATACAAAGAAAATGGTGGGCCTACCGAAGGGGTTAGTGAAGTGTATAACTTACATATCGATGAAAATCCTACAGTTGAACAAAGTGTTAACAGTGATTTGTATGATATGCATATGTTAAGAAGCAGCATATCAGATGCGCACCATGTAAACTTAGTAGTGAATGGTAATGAGACCAAGTTTGAGGTGGATACGGGGGCATGTAAGTCCGTAATGTCATGTAATAGATTTAGGAAATTTTTAAATATTAAGTTAAATCCTGTAAAATTTAAGTTAAATACTGTTTCAGGCCAGAATATTAAAGCGGTAGGAGAATGTTTGGTGTGTGTGAAGTATGGTGATAGGGAAGCTAAGTTGTGGTTAACAGTGATTGATGCGGATAAAGAGTTTGTACCATTGCTTGGAAGAAATTGGTTGAATGTTTTGTTTCCTAATTGGACTACAATGTTTAAAGAAAACAATGGCATAAATTCAGTATCTGGGTGTTCAGATACCATTGTTTTGGATAGGTTAAAAGTTAAATATCAGAATGTGTTTGATTTAAATTTGTGTAGTCCAATTAAACAGTTTGAGGTAAAGTTTCATATAAAAAAAAATGTATGTCCAATAGTTAAGAAACCTTATGCCATGCCATATGCACTTAAACCAATAGTTGAAAGTAAAATTGAACAAATGGTACGTGTGGGAATTTTAAAACCAGTTTCTCATAGTGAATGGGCCTCACCCATTGTGATTGTACCCAAGAAAGGCAATGATGTAAGAATCTGTGTAGATTTTCGTGTAACAGTAAATAAGGTGTTGGAAATTGATCAGTATCCATTACCAACACCAGATGATATTTTTGCAAGTCTTGCAGGGGAAAAATATTTACTGTTTTAGATTTAAATGGTGCTTATCAACAGTTAAAGGTTCACCCTGATTTTCAAAAATATCTTACTATTAATACACATTTGGGGATGTATACTTTTACTCGGTTAACTTTTGGTATTGCTTCTGCGCCTGCGATATTTCAGTCGATCATTGACCAAATTTTGATGGGTATACCAAAAGTACATGCATATTTAGATGATATATTAGTGTCAGCTGAGTCAATGACTGAGGCAGTTCAAACTTTAGAAAAGGTGTTAGAAAGGCTTAGTACTTATAATGTAAAAGTAAATTTGGAAAAATGCAAATTTTTTAAAAGTAATGTGGAATATCTGGGACATAGAATTGATAGTGAGGAATTCATCCAACAGAGGAAAAGCTGCGAGCTATACGTAACGCGCCAGAGCCAGAAAATTTGACTCAATTGAGATCATACTTAGGTTTAATTAACTATTATAGTAAGTTTATTCCTATGCTTTCCTCAAATTTGCGTCCACTGTATAAGTTGCTAGAAAAAGATAAAGAATTCGTTTTTGATAATCTGTGTTGTAAAACATTTCAGCATAGTAAAGAATTGATAGTTAAAAATAATGTATTAACACACTATGATCCAACAAAGGAAATAGTAATTTTAGCAGATGCAAGTTCATACGGTGTAGGAGGAGTATTATGCCACCGTGTAGGCAATATTGAAAAGCCTGTTTTGTTTGCCTCCGCCACTTTGTCAAAAGTAGAGCAAAATTATTCGCAACTGGAGCGTGAGGCATTAGCTATAATTTTCAGTGTAAAACGATTTCATAAATATATTTACGGTCGATCATTTACACTTATATCGGACCATCAGCCGCTGAATGTTATTTTTAATCCAAGCAAGAGTATTTCGGTGATGTCAGCGTCTCGTATTTTACGGTGGTGTGTGATTCTATCGGCCTACGACTATAAAATAGAGTATCGTAAGGGTTCTCAACTTTTGAACCGGATATGCTTTCAAGACTTCCATTAAAAGAAGTAACAGAAATTGACAGTAGTATAAATTCTTTTAATTTATCAGATAAGTTGCCATTATCTTTTCAAGATATTGCAGAATGTTCTAATAAATGTAAAATTTTAAATAAGGTTATATATTTTGTTAAAACTGGGTGGCCTCATACTGTTTCGAATGAACTAAAACCATATTTTTTGAAAAGAAATGAGTTGTCAGTAGAAAAAGGCTGTTTAATGTATGGAATGAGAGTTGTCATCCCAGAGGAATTACAACAGAATGTAATTGATCTCTTACATGCTAATCATGTGGGCGTTGTCAGATCTAAAATGTTAGCAAGGTCCACTTTCTGGTGGCCGACTATGAATGATGTTATTGAAAGGTCTATTTTGTCATGTCAGGTTTGTCAAAAATGTCAAAATAATTCGGAAAAATATTTAGTATCCTGGCCTAAACCAGAAAATGTGTTTGATAGAATACACATTGACTTCTTTATTAAAAACAATGTGTATTACTTACTCATTGTAGATGCAAAATCCAAATGGTTGGATATTCATCCAATGTCAAGTGGTACAAATGCAGTTAAAACATTAGAAAAATTAAAAATTACATTTTCTATCATGGGTTTACCCAAAATAATAGTAAGTGATAACGGACCGCCCTTTAATTCGGTGGAATTTGTTAACTTTTGCACTAACAATGGTATCAATTTAATGAAAACCCCGCCGTATCACCCACAATCAAACGGTGTCGCGGAAAGACACGTTCAGATTGTCAAACAGGCGTTTAATAAATATTTGTTGCAAAAATCAGTGTTAACCATAGAACAACAAATTGTAAACTTTCTTTTTGATTATAGGAATACACCTAGTGCTAGTACTGGCCAGAGTCCTAATGAAATAATTTTTAAAATTAAACCAAGAACACATTTAGATTTACTTAAGCCTGAGAAAAATAATTATGTTTCATTTAAAAATGATAATCCACCAAAAATAAATATGTTCTTGGTTGGTGAAAAAGTGTTGGTAGGAAATTTGGGCCCCAATGAAAGTAAGTGGGTTGAGGGTGAAGTTGTGAAGAATGTTAGTAGAATAACTTATCTAGTAAAAGTTGGCGAAAAAATGTTTACAAACATGCCAACAATTTGAGGAAATTTTTAACTCCACATATTCCAGTGATAACAAGTAGAATAGATCCTATACCTAACCCCAATATTGGTGTCTCATCTCCAAATGTGACTTCAAATGTAACAAATGTAGTACCGAATTCAACAAATGTAACTCCATTTAAAACTATGGTGCAGCCTGAAAGTGATCCTTTGGGTGGTTTGGAGAGTAAATTAAACGAAACGAACTTAAGAATCGAGCCAAATGGTTCGGATCCACCCCAGTGTTCACATTCAGACGATACCCAAAGTTTTTTTGATAACTCAAATTTAACTGTAAGAAAGAGTATACGTGTACAGAAACCCCAAATAGGTTAGAGTTGTAATATGATTATTTTTGTTTGTTTTTTTTTAAGTAAGGGGGAAAATGAGGTATTTAAGATTAGTGTTTGTGAACACACTCCTTTAGATGTCAACGGCTAGTAGAGGAGAGGAGTGTGGTCCGAGGTTGACGGACGTTTATTGTATAAGTTTTGTTCAAAGTATTTTGTGAAGTTTAGCTAATAAACCGTGCCAAAGAATCCACGAGTATTATTTAAAAATACACAACAGTCCCGATTGTATCCAAGTCTGTACATGGCCTAAGAGATACACAATGTTTTAAGAAAATACCTTGTTTTTGCTTCCTAACTTTTAAGGAAGCAAATAATTTCAATTCTATTACTTAAGGATCTACCCTCCGGAAGACATTGATCTACTTCGGTCAAAAATGTCTGAATTCAACACTGTCGCTAAGTAAAATCATTTTTAAGCCAAAGTTTTAGGCATGAAAAAACTAGTTGTAAACTTTGTTTACTTACTACATTTTTTATAGTTACCAGCAATCTAGTAAGATAACAAATACTCAAACACACAAAAATGTATCCAAATATTTTCCCAATTCCACTAATGCCTTAAGAAGCTTTCTCTCCCCAAGTGTTATCCTTAACATGCTGCACTTTTTATCCTAAGGCAGCAAGGATAAAAGATTATGGAGGCCCCAGTGTCCCAAGGGCCTATCGAAAGTCGAAGCGTGTTTTTAGATAAAACTGCTAAAAAATGGTTTTTCGTTTTTATATCGAAAAGTAGTCTTTGTGGAATTTGCTGCATTAATAAAGAAATCTGAAATAGTTTTTATAACTACACTTCCCACAAAAATTATCGCACAATGCCTGATTTTTTTCACATGGTTTTATACAAAAATGTTTTAATTTAAATTGCCCTATTATCTCTTTTAATAATTAGGTTATTAAAACAATAAAAAAAAAATATAAAAAAAATATTTTTTTAAATTTAAACATAACTGTGACTATAATTTTTTTGGACAATCCTGGAGCAATACCTTTATTTAAATACTATATTTAATATATAATAGTTTTTATCCGTTAAGCAGATGGGGGCCGGTCGCTTCCTTTTTGGATCTTAGACTATGTTGCAAAATAAAGCAAAAAAATATACATGATTATTATTTATTATTAATAAACTAACTATTTTTTAAAATCTCTTTGCAAAAATGTACAGTCTATCTACGTAAGTTGGCGTCATATAGGCAACTTTTTACTGTTAATTCTACGAAAAAAGTTATATCTTATAAAAAGTTCTGCATGGTCCAAAACCTAAAATACAATCATCAGATATCAAATTGTGTCAGTCATCTACGAGGTTTGGCCAAAAATGTAATTTTTGCTCAATAGTAAAGTATCTGTATTTTTGCTAATATGACAAATTGGTATAAAAAAACATATTTAAAATTAAAAATTGCTTCTAAATACGCGATTTTGTCATTTCCAAAAATATATTTTTTTTCTGCGAAAGTCAAGAAAATTTGAGTTTGTACATTAATGCATTGTACATTCTTCTAGTTTTAATAACAATAAATTTAAAAACTTCATTTCAAACTGTCTTATGACATTTATAGTCATAAAATGTTTTGCACTAATGTACAAACTTAAAATTTCGCCATTAACGCAGAAAAAAATCAAAAATAGTTTCTTTTGAAAATAAACAATAATGCATATTAGGAGTTAATTTTTAATATTAAACATATTTTCTTTATAACAATTTTTGATATTAGCAAGAATACAGGTATTTTACTCTTAAGCAAAAATTATATTTTTGGCCAAACCTCGTAGATGACTGATTCAATTTGGTACCTGATGGTTGCTTGTTAGGTTTTTGACCATGCAGAACTTTTTATAAAGTATAACTTGTTTGTATGGAATCAATAATAAAAAAGTTGTCTATATAACGCTCAAGTTACGTAGACACACTGTATATTTACTGTGGTTTATATTATACAGTGTGTCTACAAGTGGAATTAACTATACCTGTATTTTTTATTTGAACATTTCAAAAAATGTTTTTATCATAAAAGTGTTTGATTGATAAAAAAATGTTAAAAGGTATAATAAGAATCACAGTAGGATATACAGGGTGGTTCAAAATAGCAAAAATATTACTTAAAAAATAAAAATAAAAACAGAAGAACTTGTTTTTTAACTCCTTTATTAAGAAGCCGTGTGTAATAATTTGTTAAAGGTTATTAAAAAAAATAAAAAACATGTTTTTGTATTGCAGTAAAAAATAATTGTTTCTTAATAAATGCGCTAAAATGGATCGCCTTATGATAACAGAAAGATTTAAAATTATTACAAAGATGTTATTCTGGAAAATAATAAAATTTGGTTAAAAATATTTGTGTAACTCTTTAATTAAAAATTATTATATATATTTTTTTTTGTTTAATAAATGTTACTCTTTTTGTAACTTCAGTGGTGCAACGATGGTTTTTGCGAGATCTTGAACTCCAGTTTATTGACTATATTCGATAAAAAATTCTAAAATATATCAAATGCTTAATATCTTTAGGGGTGTGGCAAATCGCTGTCTTGTGGGGGTAAGGCTAAGCCCCCTTGCCCCTTTCATTGCGCCTCTGTACTACATAAATTAATATTAACCTAACTTGATTATCATTAATTTAAGGCGCACAACCAATTCTAAAACGGTATTTGCCAATCGGTTATGTTGACGTTTAAACAATGTATTATACGTCAAAGTTGTCACCAATTATTACCGCGGTTATAATTGGTTGAACGCCTAAAATTACTGTATGTATGCATGTAAAAGTTAATTTTAAGCGAAGAACCAATTCTAAAACGGTATTTGCCAATCGGTTATGTTGACGTTTAAACAATGTATTATACGTCAAAGTTGTCACCAATTATTACCGCGGTTATAATTGGTTGAACGCCTAAAATTACTGTATGTATGCATGTAAAAAGCAAATTGAATTGGTTATAAAGAAAAAAACGGTTATTGGATATTTTTTATTAGACACGTTTATTTGCTAATTAATAAATTTCATTATATTTTTTTGTGGGAATATAAATGTAAACAACATTATATATTTTGTTTAAATTTATATAACAATACCAAATAATTTTGGCTTTTCTCCAAAATAAAGATATTTTATAAGTATTTTAAGGAACTTAAACTTTTTATATATTATGAGGAGGTATTCTGCTTTAGTAATAATATAATAAAAATTAAGATAACTTCAAATGAAATTAATTAATAATAAAATATTTAATATACAAAATTATATTTTAACCAAATATAAATTTTAAGTGATATGTTCGTGATTTTAAACCACCCTGTATATCATAGAGCAATTTTTGCGATCCAAGAAACTGTTTTCGAGCAAATCACCTTCAAATAAAAAGGAAAAAATTGCATATAATTAAAATTTAAATAAACACATAATTTAGTAGGCTGCGATTGCTTGTAGAAATCACATCGTGTTTGACATTGTTGGTATTTTGTTTGTTTTTTTCGAAGAGGAAGGGGGGAAGGGGCACGACATACTTTGCCTGTAGTTCAAAGTAAGTGCTTTTTAAAAAGCTAGTTCATACAGACGCGAAAAGCGAATTGCGAATTTTATTCTCATTGGTCAATTTCACATAAAATTAAAGGCGGGTAATTCAAAATAAAGATAGTTTAAAGATGTTACGAATTCGCAAAATTTAAAATCTAGTGGGCGGGAAACTTGAGATCATTTTAATTTCTGGCAAATATTCGCGTTCGCACATGCGTAGGAACAAGAGGTTATTTGTCATATGTCATTTCAAAAACAATTTTGTTATTGTTATTTTTATGTCATTCTATTAGCTGTTTGGAACGTTATTTTTGTGTTTTTTGATTTGAATTTATATTAACTTTTTTAGCCCATTTCATTTATAACAAATTTGCATCGTTTCTACGTCTTAGTTGCCAAATAAATGTGCTATATTCTTTATTCATCACATCAGATAAATGTTATATTATTAAAAGGAAAAACAAAGAAAATCTCAAATGAACCCAAGCGTAGCGTCATCACCGAAATAAAAACAATATTATAAAAAGCAGAAAAACCAGAACTATTCCTTTATATTTTCTTTGATAAAAAGTTGTAGGTTATGTTGTTTCCTAGAATTTCGGCGAATTTCGCAGCTGTATGGACATGACAAAAAACGCGAATTTTTAGGCCAAATATTCGCTTTCGCAATTTGCTTTTTGCGTCTGTATGAACTAGCTTTAAAACATATCTTTACAGGAAAAAAAACTTTTGGACCTCAATAGACTTTTTATATATTATGAGGAGGAATTCTTCTTTTAGCAATAATATAATAACAAGTAAGGTAACTAAAAAAAATTAATTAATAATAAAATATTTAATACACAAATTATATTATAACTAAATATATTTTTTAAGTGATATGTTCGTGACTTTAAACCACCCTGTATATCATAGAGCAATTTTACGATTCAAGAAATTGTTTTCGAGCAAATCACCTTCAAATAAAAAGGAAAAAAATGCATATAATTAAAATTTAAATAAACAAATAATTTAGTAAGCTGCGATTGCTTATAGAAATCACATCGTGTTTGACGTTGTTGGTATTTTGTTTGTTTTTTTTTTTCGAAAGGGAGGGGAAGGGGGCACGACATACGTTGTCTATGGTTCGAAAGAAGTGCTTTTTAAAACATATGTTTACAGGAAAAAAAAACTTTTGGACCTCAATAAACACGTTCACAAATTATTTTTAATAAATTTTTAAAACACCCTGTACGACCTTCCAATTCAATTTTCTTCGGAGTGTGCGATATGATTATGTCAAATAACGTCCACAAAGTTGTCTTCTAGTTTTCTGTTACAAGAAAGAAAACATATTTCCTCTCCTTTAAATCTCATTCTAAAGCGACGATATCTAAAGGGATCTGCGGCAACATTACTGGGGTGAAACTGGTAGAGGCGCAGGGTGTGAGGGTAGCACAGCCTCATACAGTATTCAACACGGAAAGATATCCCGCATTAATGCGAAGGTCCAGCGGAATCCCAAACCTAGAGAATATGTATTAGACTGCAAGCTTAAAGTTGCAAGAGTTAGAGAATACAAAGGAGGAACATGAAGGTCACTTACAGTTCTAGACGGGATACACATCATTATTAAAAATATATAAAAATATTTGAAATACAAAGTATCAATCAAATGCAATAATATCAGGGAAAAAATATACTGGGTGTCTTTAAAACGTCTGTACAAAATGATATTACAAATTTGTTAGGCAACGATCTTATGCAATTAACCTTAGTTGAAAAGTCAGTGGCGTAGCTACTATAGGGCTAGGCGGGGCAGTACTCCCTTTGGACAAAAAATATGGACTATGAAAGGGCCCTCGGGCTAGTACAAAAACTGGAAAAAACGCGACGGGAAATGAAGGTAAGGACCTTTTTTTTGCTCTTTAAAATATTTTTTTCGTGTGAATTAAGAAAGTAAAAAAACCAAAAACACAGGACCTTTTTTTGGTTTTTAAATTAAAAATTTTTGGGGCCTTACAAACCTCTTTCGCCCCAGGGCCTCTGCTGCCCTAGCTACGCCATTGTGAAAGTTCATCGCTTGCGCGATACACTTTCCATTTTATTTTAGTTATGTTTAAAGATTTTTTTGTAAGACATTTTTTTGTCAAAAATGGTATTGGTTTTTCATAGTGGGAAATTTAAATTAGCCCATGTTTTTGTTGTAAAATCTGATGTTCTTTGTCCATTTTTAAAATGTCATATATTTTTTTGCCTCAAAGGATTCATTTATTTGATGGTATTTTATACGTTTGGAATATGAAACTTGGATAGAGTAATTGTATTTGTATCAGCGAATTAGGTGCAACGGGCGAGCATGATAGCAATAGCCATGGCTAATTTTATCTTTGGGCTAAATTTTTACCAACAATTTGTATCGATTAAAGTATTTTGTAGAAAAATGTGATTAAGTTTTGTATTGTTTTTTTCTTTTTACTTCTCTAAAAAGTGATGATTGATAAATATAGTCTATCTAAGCTAATATTTTTAGGTGGGCAATGCAAATATTTCTACATCAGTAAGTTTCGTTTTACAGGTTTAAATTGGCTGCTTAAGAATTTAGGGTCGTACTGGACGAAGTTTTAAAATTAAAACTTTCCATTTTTTTTTTAATGTCAATTTAAAATTTCAGGATTGATTGTAATAATAAAGCTTTAGTATTTGACCATAGTATTTTATTAAATATTAATATATCTGTTAGGCCACAGGAAAGTCAAACAATAGGTAACAATCTGCTGTTTTGATGTGTTTTGTTGCTAAAAATAGCCGGATTCAGGTGAGCCATTTGTTACTTTAAATAAACTATGTAAATCGAGAGCTAGAACTAACCAGATGACTAGAACCCACTCTTATTAGGTTAAAATGTTATACCTTCAGCTATTCTCAGTTAAGCTTAATATTGAAAATGTAATGAATATATTAACACCTAGATTTCTCAATTTACATTTTTGCAAAGTACTTTATGTTATACCTCGTTGGTATTCGAACTTCACCGGCCAAATTTAGCCCATGACTCAGGAATACATTCGTATAATATTGGAGGAATATCTCCCCAAAATGACTTTTACGGACAAGTAATGTTCACTCGTTTATTTTCATAAAATTGTAAATCCTAAAGTGTATTGCCAGCTTTACTTGCAGGATAAAAGAATGTTAATAATACTTATTTTAAACTTATAAGGATTTTGGATGGATAAACAATGCACTCTTTGTTTTTTGCTGGTCCAAGCTGGCATGGTACAAAATAACCCTTATAACACAAGTTGGTTTTTAAACGTTTATAAAACATTCAAGTAGATTTTGGGTCCCGTACGATAAACGTTCTCAAACGTTCGTGAATGGTTTTTAAAAGTTTTGTGTCAGCAAAAATAACGTTTTAAAAGAGTTTTTTTACGTTAACTAAACTTTTTTATAGTACCTGAACCGTTCTAGGAACAGGCTTTTAAAGTTCTTTTGGGACGTCTAATAAACGTTGTCATAGTATTGCTAAATTTGCTAATTGTTAACAAACCGGACGCATCGCCGATTTTAATAAAATTTGGTATAAGGGGTTTTTGGGGCACTGATTACGAATCTGAAAGAATTTTTCCGGACACGCTTTGTTCTCGATATATTCATCATCACACACTAACCAGAAATAACATAAAGTCAACAAAACAATATTTAATTTCTACCTCTTAAATAGAAAAATGGGATTTAAAGAGGTTGAAATCAAATATTGAGTACCAAATTAAGCTTGTAATCAAGAATAGTTTAAAAAGAAGGAAAACAAAATATTGAATTTAGGTTATTAGTTCTGTTTATCAAGTTTGATGATGAATATCTCGAGAACGAAACGTGTCCAACAAAAATGCTTCCAGATCAGTAATCAGCGCCCCAAATACCCAATATCATTAAAATCGGCGATGCGTCCGGTTAGTAAAGAATTGTGTTTTAGGTTAGTTGAATGTTTTTGAAGTGTAAATAACAAACCACTTTTATTTAAAATTAGGCAGACATAACCTTATTTATTAAATTATTTTAAAACACACACACATTTAACTTATATATGTATAATATACAGTTATGATTAAAAAAATAAGAGTATATATACACTTAAGGGTACAGAAATACCAAGCACTCCAGCAGCACTAAAACTATAATTATTATCAGTTAGTAGGTTTTGCAGAGGCGCACTTACATGTTTGCCGCCCGTAGGCTATTTTATTTTCGCTGCCCCTTTCTTCTTCTTTTTTCCTTCAGAAATATTTTTGAAGAGCAAAAAAAAAAGGTCCTCACTTCCATTTCTTTTAATTATTTTATTATTGTATGTTATTAAGTATTGAATTCGAAATCCAACAAAATTATTCATAATAAAGAACGTCTGCCGCCCCCTAAAAATGCCGCGATAGGCTTCAGCCTACTCAGCCTTTTGGTAAATGCGCCACTGAGGTTTTGATAATATTACTGAAACAAGAGAAAAACAGCACATCACAAAATACTGAAGGAAAACAGCACGGAATACTAATCGTATAAAATTAATTAAAATGCATTTTTGCAAGTTGTAAAACTGCCACCCCAACTAAAATAATAAAATGACATTTATGTCATTCATTAATCACAGAAGATTTGAGGGGGCGTTCCTAGCCAAAAGGATTATCTGAGCACATTCCTAAATAATAATATTCCTCGATTTTTCCATAGAACAAACTTAGAGTTATGCGATAAAAAGGTTATACTAAACCTTAAAAATACAATCAAAAAATTTTTAACGAGTAAAAATAATTATTTGAGACTTTCTTTTATTCCTTTCATTTTATTATTGATTTAAGTTCAGAATACGATCAATATAAACGTTTAATGTAGGTTCTAAAAACGTTTTAATTACGTTTATATAAAACGTTTTGTTTACGCTTTTTTAAGTCTTGAAACATTGTATGTTATTACGGAATGTATTGCAAGGCCTATAAATTGAACCAATTAAACAATCCAACATATTCTGAGCAACTGTCTAATGCTATAGTTAACGCGCTTATTAATGCATTAGTTTTACTTTTGGTTCTTCAATTTGGATGTAATAGGTATTACCATAAAGTAACGTACCTACGGATATAATTTTCTTACTCTATGGTATTACGTATACGGTTTGGCAGTATATCTTTATTATTGAACACTTATTGCATCTTTTCAAGCGATTTTAGAGCTTTAAAGGAATACTTATTTACAGGCTATCCAAGCTAAGCTTTTAAGTTCCGGAAATTTCCGAATATTCCGACATAAGTAAATTTAGTTTTTAAAATTCAACGCGGCTGCTTAAGAATTTGGGGCCGTACTAGAAAGAGATTCAAAATTTAAATATCTTTCAAAAAGGTTCCAATAACTAAAATCAGTATTTCTGTTAAGGGAAAAAGGCTACAAGTCCATCACTAGTGATTTTTTTTAAATAGTGGGATTTAGGTGAGCCGTTCGAAAACTTTTAACTTGGGTAAACTGTATATACGGGTCGGGTGGTTGAATACAGTCAGGCCCGACGAGAGGGCGTTGAAAGGCGGTACAAAATATCGGGGCCCGGACTGATTAGGGGGGCCTGTGCGGGATGAAATACGCGTAAATGGAGTAGGGACCTTTTTTTGCGCTTCAACTTTTGTAAGAGTAATTTAAAAAAGTAATGTAAAGATTAGTACTTTGTAGGGGGTGAGGACCTTTTTTTGTGCTCTTCAACTTTTGTAAAGGTAATTTACACAAGTAATAGAAAACATAATTATTTGGAGGAATGTAGGACCTGCTCTTCAACTTTTTTCTTTAAGGTGGCCCGTAACTTTTACTTGTGCCGGGGCCCGGCACGGCTCTCGGCGGCCTTGAATACAGTTAATATACTTATTCATGAGAAATAACTTTTTGCTGCAAATTTAACAAATGTAGCCATTCTTTTAAGGCGTTTTTTTAACGCGTTAAGTAAGGCGCATTTTGACAAAAGCGTTAACGCTAACATATACAGGGTGTCTCTAAAAGCTGCAGAAAAAATGCTACTACAAATTCCTGAAGATAAAATATGATAGTTTAAACTAACCCTAATCCAAAAATGGATGATTTTGGAGATACAAGGTGTCAAAAGCTTAATCAATCTAATTTTAGTTTCTAATATATTTTTTATCAGTTATAAGTGTATTGTGGCAATATTTTGTAAGAAGGGGTTTTGGAAGATGAGAAATAGGAATCTGATATCCATTTTATTGTAAAGTTTAAAGGGCGCCAACCGCGTTACAATGTAAAATTAAAAACAAAATAACTTTTAAAAACAAAATAACTTTTTTGAGTCACTTTGTATGTAACCTTTAGATACCAACTTTTATTCTTCAACATATTTAACATAAAAAAGGTAACATGGTAAAAGTTGATTTAAGCAGCAGTTTTTAAGATACTCGAATTTAAAAAATTCATTTTCTGTTTATCCATGTCTAAGCTATACAGGGTGTTTCAGAATAGGATGCTTATCTTAAAGAGTGTGTATCCTGTAGTTTTAAGATGAAAAGTTTACATAAACCCATGTCTCCAATGTCTGTACTTTTGAGATACAGGTAGAACTTATTTGTTTAGAATTTTATCACCATCTAACTTAAAAACAAGCCTTTTAGGACATACGTTTACTTGTAATTTTCTTTTTTAAATCATGTAAAGATTTACTCTCTAAAAGGCATCTAATTCTAAAATACCCTGTATAGCTTAGACCTAGCCAAACAAAAAGTGGATTTTATAAATCCGGAAATATTAAAAACGGCTGCTTAAATCAACTATTACTACGTGTATGTCACATATTTTAGAGAATAAGAAATTTGTATCTAAAAGTAACCTTAAGAGTGGCTTAAAAAAGTTTTTTTCTTTTTAATTTTGCAAGATACCGCAGGTGGTACCTTTTCAAGTTCACAATAAAATTGATAGCAAATTCTTATTTCCCACCTTTCAAAACCCCTCTTACCAAATATTTGGACAATGAACCTATTATTGACAAAATTTTGTAAATAAATAAAAATAAAATCAGAATAAATGTTGTCCCCTTTATCTCCGAAATCATTTACTTTTAGACTAAGGTGCGTAGGGTCATCTTTTAGCCTCAAGAATATGTGGTAGCATTTTTTTCGCACAGTCTGTAGATAAAGCACACTGAAAGAAAACAGTTAATTAAACTACCTTTCAGTTGCTTTGTTAATAACCATTATTTTATTTTTAGGTAACATAGCTATTTTTTTAATAATGATATTAGATTGATCTTTCTAGAACTATTAAAGTTGTCTTTCTGAAATCAAGGTATTACTCTTAATAAATTTCTGCATAACACTAACTAGTTGGTTTAGTTACAATCCATTTACGTGTTAATAAAATCTTACCAGATTTACTATTATGTTGCTGTTTAATTGTGGTAATTAAGTTTATTATTTGTGTTTATTAAATGCATCAAATAAAGTTTCCATTAATAAAGGCAGAAAAAGACCTTCCTAATACTATTAGATATTCAGGTATTACAAGCGGGCGCTTTAATAATAATAACTAAAGTAATTTAGCTAGATATGAATCGTTAAAAATCGATATACTTCGGTAGCGCTCGTCAACGAAAAGTCTTCCAGAGAGGCGCAACGTTGTTGCTGGTATTTCAGTTTTGTGCTTCGTGTGGTTTGGGTAGGGTAGGTTTTTCTTGGCGTATTATTTTTACGGACGCCATTTGACTGATTCCAAAATGGCGCGTGTAAAAATTATTAATTTATTTAAAAACCAAATATTTTATTTCGTTTTTCTATGTTTTTGGTTTGGTTTAGCGTTATGCAGTTTTATAATGGCCTAAAAACGTACTTTACTGGAATGGGGCTTTAAACAAAGTGTTATAGAAGCTTTTAAAGGTAAGCATTAAAAAAGATTTGCAACTTCTTAATTAATATTGGTAATTATTTATTCTTTTATTTTTTCGATTAAAAAATACTCACTTGTTCTAGAGGCAGTTACTGATATAAACCCTTCAAGGGAGCAAGTAAATATCGTTTTTTTAATTTATTTATGAATCAACAAACTTTCGGGACCGCGAAGTGAATTGTGTGCTGGGCGTACCTTTTCCTGTTCCGTGGCTGGGCGGGGTAAGTCCATGGTAAAAGACGATGTAAAGTGAATGTCCAGAAATTAAAGCAGGTTCAATAGGTTTTGCGGACACAAGTTTTTAAAATTTTAAATTTTCAGTCATAAATGGCAATTATTTAACAGTTATATTTTTGCAAAACGTGAATATTTCGCTTTTTTATGTGCTATTTAGAATGCCTATTTTATAATAAAATTTCAGAAACTGCTCAAATTTTGTCAAGCAAAACGTAATGAACCCACTTTAATTTCTAGACATTCACTGTACCATGGTTTTACCCCGCCCAGCTACGGAAGAGGAAATGGTTTGCCCAGTAACTCAATTTTAATTGCAAAAATAAAAGAATAAATAATTACCATTATTAATGAGGAAGTTGCAAATCCTTTTTAATGCTTAGTTTTAAAAGCTTTTATAGCACTTTGATTAAAGCCCCATTCCGTTAAAGTACGTTTGTTGGCCATTATTAAACTGCACAACGCTAAAACAAACCACAAACATAGAAAAACGGAAAAAAATGGCCTTGGTAAAAATAATAAGCCAAAAAAACCTACCTCATCCACTTATCCCACTTATCTCGTAATGCATACCTATACATACAAATTTATAGATTTTAATTCCTGCAGTGGGAAAATGTAAATTTATTCTTAGTGTTAATTTTTAGTTTAAATTTGTAAGAACTCGGCAAGTTACCCTAAATAGGTATTTATTATTTGCAGTTAAGTTTAGAATTAAAAAAATAAATGTCAATTTAGGTGCGAAACCGATAAAAAGCATAAGTAATAATAATCGCTTATGACGTTTAAAGATAAAAATAAGAAAGGGAGAGACGTGGGGCTGGCAGAAGTTACTTAACCTGCGACCTCTCGTCATCTCTTCGAACATAGCCGATAGCTCGAAAGCCGGAAAATTGCTACATAAAAATATCCCTCTAAAAAGAAATAGACATTGGCGTAGATGCAGTGTGCCCACTAAACTGTATCTATATTTTGCTTATTGTTAACACTTCAAAAAGAAATTCCTTATAAAAACTTTTGCTGCATCTGCCCCATATGATACCGGGTGCTTCACAAAGGTGTGGTTCTCCCCTATTACCTTTTAAGATGGAAAAATTACATCGATATGTTGTTATTTGACATCAATACGGTTTGGTGAATATATTCATTTGTTTTTATTACTTCTGGTTTAACCGAAAATATCACTGTTTTTATGGCACCACCGGTATATTTTGTCCTGTTTCAATAGTAAGTATACAGAATCAGCTTAATGAAGTCGTTCACAGGCAATGCCGTCAAGTAAACATTTCGGATAGGGTAACTAATCGCACTTCTTTGTTGTTGCTTAACTGGCCGATATATACAGTACAATATTCTGAATATATTGACACCTAAATTGTCATTTTTGACACTTATGATGTTGAAAATTATTTTTTTAAATTTTAACCTAAAGCCATAATGAAGCTAAAACGGTCAATTCGAAATCAAGTACTCCTGGAAAAATGATATTAATCTTCTTTTGTTTTTAACGCCTTTCAGGACGGAGTTAAAATTTGTAAAATCCTATTTATGATCACGAGTCCTTTTTTTAAATGGAATGATGTTGGCCTGTTAGCATATCCTAAAAGATCGTTTTATTCCGAATAATTTGGTAGTACATAGGCAAAATTTGGAACTAGGTTTGTTTCCAAAAAGGCATTTAATAAAGTAATTCCAAATCATAAATAACCCTTAATAATTATATCGAGTAATTATTGACAGTATAATTAATTTATTAAGTAAGTAGTAGTACGAGTATATAAGTAGAAAAAGTCTAATAGTCGAAATACCGCCTATGTGGCACCGAATTATTCGGAATAAAATGTTCTTTTAGAATATGCTAACAAGCCACTCTCGTTGCAGTTGGAAAAAAGGAGTTATGATGATAAATAGGAGTTATGAAGATAAATAGGATTTGCTTATTTTAACTCCGCCCTAAGAAGTCGTAAAAAACAATAGACTATTAATTTTATTTTTCGTGAGTACTTGACTTAAAATTAAGCGTTTTAACTTAGGGCGTTTTTCGTGGTAATACGGTTCAAAACATTTGAATACCTATCTCTACTTCGATGAATACGGTTCACACGAAAAAATTACTTTAGTCATGGCACTCTAGATTGAAATTTAAAAAATAAATTTCTTTGTTAAAAAATTACGAGTGAGGTGTCGTTTAAGGCATTTTTAAATATTAATCCGATGGTTTATGGCAGTATTAAATTTAGAAAATTTTCTCCGGGGGGTTAATATTTCCGGGAGGGATCCTGAAGTTACCAAAAAAATTATCACCCCAAAAAAGTTAAAGAGCAAAGAAAAAAAAGTCTTCAGGTATAAAAACCAAACCTCATGTATTATTTACAGGGTGACTCTAAAAGGTCTGTGTTCTAATGCAAGTTACCACTGGGGTATGTAATTTTATTTCCTGGAGGGGGGTAATCCAATGAATATAGTATGTTTTAACCTCGCCTTGTATAGAAAAATCAAAAACAATAATTACATAGTTAGCACAATCGCATTTATAACAACACTTAGTTGACAAGTTACCTTAGTCAAAGTGATGGTTTGCGAGATACAAGGTGTCAAAATTACCATTTTATTTTAGTTATTTATATTTTTTTTATTATTTTAAGAATTTTTATATTTAATTTGGGTTTAGGTAAGAAATCGAAAACTGCCTACGTTTTTGTTGTAAAATATAAATGGAGCCACTTGTAGTACTTTGCTCATGTTTAAAATGTTTTAACTCTTCTTTGCCTCGGCATATTATGATTCTGGTAAAGAAAAATATTTTTCCATATTTTTGAACAAAAGTATACTTGGTAAATTTTACTAAGACCAACCATTTTAAAGATATTTCAGAATAAACGTGTTATTTTATACAAAAGTTTTCCATTGCATATCTTTACAATTTATTTAGGTCACCTAGCAGTCTCCAAAAGGTCTGTTCAAAATGCTACCACAAATTCTTAGGGTCAAAATACAACAATCTAATGCAATTTACCTTAGTCGAAAAGATGATCGTTAAGAAGATACAGGGTTTCAAAGTTTCTATTTTATTTTTTTACTTTGACTATCATATAGCAAAGGATCAACTTTTCAACTTAGGTAACTTGTGTTACATCACTGGTGGTGGTGCATGGAATTTGTCGCAGCATTTTGTTCACATCTTTTAGGAAATTCCGGATAGCCAAGAAAAGGCGTTAAGAAATACAGTTTTTTTTTTATGTGGAATAAAACGTTTAATTTGAAAAATCTCAAAAACGGTTGCTCGTAGCAATATATACTAGGTATACATTTTTTTGTTCAGAAAATATTGTAAAATAGATTTTTTTACAGAGGGACAGAAAAGCTTTGCATTTTGAACATAAGTAAAGGACTGCAGGTGGCTCCTTCTACATTTCACAAAAAAATCATGAGCAGATTTGAAGTTTCTACCCTGAAAAACCCGCTTAACTAATTTTATAGAGAAGTTTCCAATAATAAGAAATATATTTAAAAATAACTAAAATAAAATGGAAACTTATACAGTCTGTATCTTGCAACCGATCAACTTTTCGACTAAGGTAAATTGGGTTAGATCGCTGTATTTTGGCCCAAGAAATGTATAGTAACATTTTTTACAGATCTTTTAAAAACATCCTGTATATAGCAAATTGTATACTTTGAGATTACATTTAAACTTATGATTTCACACCAAATTTTCCCAGGGGTGGAGGATTTTTTTTTTGCTCCAGGGTGAAATGATCCCCCGAGCCACCCCCTAAATTCAACGCTGGTTTGGGGTAGATCCAATTAGCTGTTTTCAGGATTTACTGGAGTTTTTGTTATTTTTTGAAAACGTATGTTCCATTTGGACTTCATTTATTGGCTTCGTGTAAAAACAAAACATAACCCTTTTGCTTTGTTTCTGGTTGTGCAGTTATGTTTAATAATTTTGCCAATGTTTAATAAATAAATAATAGGTATCAAATTATTGTTTTTTATACTTTTTCCCTAGTAATAATCTTGGCATAAACTATTAAAACCTAAAAAACAAAACAGCTGATTTTGACACTTTTGTTTAACCCGACTAACCCTGGCTTTCACCTGGGTCAGCAGAATCCAATCCGAGTTATAAGCACAAAACAGAGAAAGTTAGTTCTGGTTAGTTCGTTATGAGGATCCGATCAATTTATGACCACGGGCAGACCTTTTTTGAACGGGTTTTCATGGATCAGGTTAACCCAAGATCAATTTTTAAAAATGCCTTTAGAATGTATCCATATAATATCGCAATAAGACAAAATTAACAGGTAGTGTCATAAATTTAATTGTAGCAGTCCTTTTCGGTTAAAACGAAAGTAATAAATAATAAGAAAATAGATCAACGAATCCCTCTGTAGGTATGTCCAATATCCACATACCAAGTTTGATTTTTTTAAGTACGAGAAAATAATTAAAAATAATTGTTTTTATTGTTCATAAAAAATAATTTATTTTATCCTTTCAATTGAGTAAAAAATATATTGGCGCGTCCAAAGGATCAGTTCACGTCTGGCAGCCTCGTTAAGACTTATGGTATGATTAGATTATTAAAAAATAACTTCGACCGAAAGCCTTTGAACCTTTGTTTAGGGGTTGCAATCTTCTCTAAGTAAGATTTCTTAACATTTAATAATTATTTTGGTTAAGAATACCTAAAAAATAATAATGAATTATTTAATATTAATTCATTATTATTTTTTAGGTATTCTTAACCAAAATAGCCCTTTATAATACTGCCGTCCAACGAAAAACATCGTTTATTACAAGCCTATTCACATATAGAATTGCCAGATGTCGGTTTTCGACCAGACAGTCCGGTTCTTTTAATGTCTGTCTGGTCAGAAACATATTAGCAAAGAGGAAAACAAAATGTTTTTTATAGTTCAACACCACACGAACTACAAAATTTCCAGGTGTAAATTACCCAGTTTTGTAAACATATAAAATAGTTTTTTACAATAACAAATCAAACTTTACAAAATAGTTCAATATTAAATTGAAATTGGAAAATATTTGGGAGTGGCGCAACTAGCTTCTGGTTTTTAGGGGGGCTTAAGACCCTTTTTATAGGGTATAAAGAAAACTATAAAGAAAAGTTCATATAAACTTAAGTTCGGAAATGTATAGTTCCCAGATACAGGTTGCTAACTTTTTAAAAAAAAGGTATTTTGCTAAAACCTTAAATAACCCTAATCTGATTTTAATAAATTTCGACACTTTTATTTTTTGAAGTTTTAAAAGGCTTATTTAGAATAAATAGAAGTTAATTAAAGTTACCCAATCCAGTGTCTTGAAGGGTAGTACCTAAACGAATATTTCTGATAAAAAATTAAATTCAGGATAAAATCGTGGTGCCGCACGTATGCATCCCTATACGGTCCAATTGGACAGGCTCCGAACTTCCCATTTCGTTCGTTCTTTTATCCCTAGAGTTTCCAGACTGTAGAACCTAGTGCCAGCGGAGGTCTTCGGAGGTCTTTCCTTCCCCCAAATCTTCAAGTTTTTAAGTCCCGTGTTAACAATCTTCCTCTTACCCTGCTTAAAACACCCACGGTACGTTAGTATTTAGGCTTTCAGCCTTCGTGGACTGTCCAAAGATAAAAAGAAAATAATGTATTAGGTGAAATCTTAATAGTATTTAATTTAATGTTTGTGTTTAAATTTATACAACTTCTACTTCCAGTATCCAACCCAGGGGTTTGTAGTTAAGTAAATTTTATTATTCTTAAAAACTCATCAGAATATGATCAGAATAGAAAAAAATAAGGGTTAAAAGGCTATATTTTTACTTCCCTAGTTTAAATAAAATAACAAAATTGCTTAAAAGTCAGTGGCGTACATTTTTTGTCATAAATATTCGTTTAGGTGCCCTTGGAAATGCCACTGGGCTAAACTGAATATTTTTTATATGTAAAGATCGTTTTTACTGAATTTAAAATAAATTAATGTTTTTTCTATGTCCGGTTTTTTTCTGCATCATATCTAGAAACCCTATTCACATACGGTGTTTTTCCGTTCGACGGCAGAATATATCTATTAAAAGTTTAAGTTTCTTTAAAAATTTATTAAATTAAATTATTCTGGAGAAAAACCAAATCAAAAATTAACTATAAAACACATAAAATTTTACAGAATATTATAACTACGCTACTGTTCTAATTTTCTTACCAAGCTCATCCCCCATTCGGGCTGTCCTTCGGCAATATTGCCTTATGGAGGGCTCAATGTATTCATCCCAGACGAAATGGATTGATAACTTTTGTTTTCTTCGCGAGTCCTCTTGGATACTTTTACGGCGACAAAAGACATAAAATTGGCAAAAATCATGAAATATCACGAATGGCGAAACGTTTCCTAAAGATTTATGCTTTTTTGCAGATATTTACTAAAAGGTTTCGGCAAGATAGACGGCATTTACGCTTTTTGGCCTAATTTTTTTTTTTAACTTTTAACTACTCAGCCTACATTTTTGTTTTTTTTTTAACTTTTAACTATTCAATATACTTCGGAGACACTATTACAATGTGGTGTTAACTCTAACCTAAGAGTTAAAGCACAGATAGTTAAAGAGGTAATTAAATAAATTGAGTAATTTTTTCGTGTTAACCGTATTCATCGGAGTGGTTTAAACCGCATTTGAAATTGCAATATAAATATGAGCTTTAGATAAAGATGGGTATTTAAATGTTTTAAAAATGTTTTGAACCGTATTAACACAAGAAAACGGCTTAGATCTTTATTAAATATGGTTCGTTTCTAGGTTATAAATAGTAATCCAAGGAATGACACGACATTCTGGCCATACACATAGAGACAAATTGATATGCCATTTTTAAGCCTACTGTCCTTGAGAGCGGTTTTCCGCTCGCGGATAATAATTTAGCATGGTGATTGGCTGGAAAAGCATTTTAAATTTGCACTTACCAATCACAACGTTGAATTATCGTCCGCGTGCGGAAAACCGCTCTCATTAACATTAAACGGCCCAATTCAAACGTGCGTGAATATGTTATATCTTTTAATTAAGTTGGTAATAGACGCGCCAGATTGAACCGGCACAAACTTGTCTGTGAGTTTTCAGTTTTCACCGAGTACGAAAACGTCGCCGTCAACTAACGGACGCATGTGTGTAGCGCGCGTATTGCATGTTAATGCATGCCCAAGAAATCCAACATGTCTTGCGAGTGTCGTATGGTTTTGTCAAAAAAAAATCCTTATCAAGTTTATAGAAAGGACCCCACACTGCCCTTTTGGATTTTGGGTCCCAGTCAAATTCAGTATGTTGTAGGTAGTTCTTGACTTCAGTGGCGTAGCCTACGTAAAAACAGGCGTAGGCGAAGTCGTAACCGCGAGGCCCCTGTTGACGATGAACATAGGAGTTGAGGACCAAAAACAATTTCCCATCTTTAAATACAGACTGTTCTTATTTTTTTGTGATACACATAAAATACGGGCGTGGGCAAACATGTACAGGATTTCGTTGCAATTGCAGGGTATCTCGGTTATTATTAGAGATAGAGACTTGCGATTTTTGCGAACTGTTGCTACTTTTTATGAAACGAAAGATAACACTTAAAGATTTTTTACGACCCTCTTAGTTTTTGACATACAGGGCAATATGTTTTTCCATTTTTGGACCTCCCTCGCATTTTACTTGTCTTATAACTCACAACAAAAGTAAAAACTGATATTAGTAGATATTTTTACGTAGAATCCAGTGGTGTAGTTAGATTTAAAAAAATATATAATATGTATATTTCGAGATATGAACCAAACATATGATTTTTCTTATGGAACACCCCGTACAGGGTTAGTAGAAAAACTGGAACGGTGGACTATCTCAGCAACCGTTAAATATAAATGAATCAAATTTGTGCGAAGGGGTAACTGAACATAGAGAATTTAAAAAAATTATTTCCAAGGTTGCCAAGTTTATAGTTTTCTTTCTAAGTTGGGAAATTTTAAAATTTTAAATGAAATACCCTATTTCTTATTATTGTAATCAATTGCTTGTATCAACTTTATTATGACCTGATATTATCGTTTTTACTCCTGTCAATTTCGAAAATATGGCATCAAGATTGAGTACAGAAACGACTAGATATGGTACAGGGGAGTAACTGGATATTTTAAATTCAGGAATTGCATTTGCGATGTTTCATAATTAAATTTCCTCATCCCCACTACCTGACTTTTTTAAGAATCTTGAAAACGTCGCAAAAATGCTATTTATAAATTTAGAAGGTCCAGTTACCCCCTGTACTAATTCTGATAAATTTGGGTTGGATCGTTTTTAGATAAATGGCCATACCTAGCCGTTTTTGTATTAATTTCGAAAAAAGCATGATGCCTATTCTCCGAAATTGACAGGAGTAAAAAAACGAGAATATCAGATTACAATAAAGTTGACACAAGCAATTGATTACACTAATAAAAAATAAGATATTCCATCTAAAATTTTAAAATGCCCCAACCTACACAGAAAACTATAACTTGGCAACCTTGTAAATACAGTGTTTTAATTTTTAATGTTCAGTTAGGACGCATTCAGAATCAACGCCCGGTAAAGGCCCGACATGCGCAATAAGCAAGATCTTATCAGAACTAATAATAAGAAACAAATTCGTTTGCCAAGGTCAAGGTTGGGGTAAAGTTTACCCCAATTTTTTTGAATCTAAATGCGCCCCTACTCCTTGGCACAAAACTTGGTTCATTAATATTTGACGTTTGCTGAGATAAATTACCGTTCCGGTTTTTCTACTAACCCTGTATATTTCTTATTTATTAAGTTATAGGAGATAAGAGCTTTTTAAAAATATATAATACCTTATAGATATTTTTTAAATTTTAGACTCTAAATTATTGTTTTTTATTTTAAAAATGAATTTTACATAGTGGGTCATGGTATAGAGACTTTATAACCAAATAATAAACTTAGCCCTAAGTTCATAATTCACTTACATTTTACATTAAAACCTGTTGGAACCATATGAAAAAGTTTTTTGACCACCGGGCGTAAAATACAATTTTACGCCCCCATTAGAGGGCGTAAAATTGCACTTTTACGCCCTTGGGCAAAAAGTATAAAAGACGCCCGTATTTATAAATGAGGGCGTAAAATAGCATTTTTACGCCCTAGGGCAATAAAGTATTAAACACGCCCGCATTTATAAATTTATAAAACAATAATAAAATAAAATAATGCCCCATTTTTTTTGGTAAAACAACAGTTTATTTATTTAAACATATGTTAAAAGTATACTGATCACAATTTGAAACATTAAAAGCTGGGAAATTTTCTCCTAACTACAGAGAATGCTTGTATATTAATTTCAGTCGTACAAAAATATTATTTGCACCTCTGGCGTAAAGCACTTTTACGCCCACAACTGACAAACTTTTAGCCGCGGGCGTAAAAGTGCTATTTTATGCCCTTGGTACAAAAATAACCATTTAATTGTTCATTTTACGAAAAAAGTTATTCTTTATATTCTGTTGTGCATGATCCAAAACCTAAAAGCAACCATCAGATATTAAATTGTACGAGTCATCTACAATGATCTGAAAAATAAATATGGATGATTGCAGCGAAAATCATAATAACCCCTACCTGGGCACTGCGCAGTACACTTGTGAGCATGCGCAGTAAAAATTTTCTGACTAGCGAAAAACAAACAACAGGACCGGGTTTAACATTTTGTATATGATTCATTTATAAAGAAAATATACTAAGTAATTTTGTTTCTAAGTATACATATTTAAATAATTTATTTTAAGTGTGTATTCGTATTTCATAGCAGTCCCTAAAAAGTAAACCGGTTTTATATTGGGGACTATTTTTTGTTGTATAATTTTTATTTTTCGGTCGTATCGTTGATTTTATTGAAATTTAGCAAACGGGAGTGCTTATAAGCACTGATCTAAATTTAAATTCCGTTTTTTTGCTAAAACACCTTATTTTTGCTTCATGAGAACCCACTTTGACTCAACCTCAAACCTGCACGAATTTTTTTTCCGCATTATTATCTTCCTTCTTAACACTACCTTGACACAACAAAACTAAATGGTTGGTATTTTATCATAAAAGCAATTAGTTTTGGTGTCACTTGTTTAAGGAATAAATCTTAATTCATAAACTAATATTTCGCTCCCGTTGCCGTAGCAGTTGTCGTTCAGTTAAATTTGGCGTGTCATCCCATTGAAATTGTTTATTTTTGGGGTTAGGGCTAAACTGACCTCATATTTGTAATTGAAACCACAAAAAAACGCGAAATACAAATATTAAAATTGGTAATGGACCCATAATGGCTTAGTATTATATTTCTATAACTTTTAAAGATATCAAAATCTAACGTATGCCAATTTGTAATATTAAGAAGCAACTTTTTTAAGCAATTACATCATCTCTAGTAAATTTTCCTACTTTTTGAGATACGCCACTTCGTGATATTGTCGACGAAATTGCTTATGGCTACGTGTTATAACTTGAAAGTATGTCAAATTATTTGGATTAAACTGCCATATTTTATTTTGTGTGATTATAAATGCATCAGTCAAATGCTAATACAGGGTGTTCGACTATATTTTAACCCATTTTGACCGCGAATAATTTTAGAACAAATAAAATGATCATAATGCGATGTTCGCAGAAAGCCTTAGATTTTTTAATGTTTCTTTTTATAAACTTGCCATTTGATTGTGACATTTATTTCTTACGAAAACGGCCAATTTTCGTATATAGGGCAAGTTTGTTATTTTAAATGGAACGCCATGTATATTTTTCTATAATCCTTAAATACAATTTTTCCCGTTTAAAAAAATTAACTTAAACCATGACTATTTCAAAAATACTGGATTTATTAATCTCTAAAAATTGACTGCATGGCAATAAAGAGTATTATTTAAAACAGAAAATTTGCTACTAACTCATTATTTAGTTTTGGTTATGCAAAACTTAAATTAAACAAAGATTAAAAAACACCAAGAATTACTCACAACGCGCAAATGAAACACCAAATACCAAATAAATATACCTGATAACGGTCGACCGTAGATGGGAGATTGGATTTGGGTAGTCGACGGCGTCAATTTTACCTGGATTTTACGATCGGGAAATCCCAAATTATAAATTAAATTAGGATGAGTGTGGTCCTGTCACTGTATAGGTAAACGTTTTCAGTGTTGCAACCACTATATTTATTAAAATACTGCAAATTTTGTCAATGTTGCCAACACTATATTGGGTTTTAAATGAAAATGCTAACTTTTATAAGAACTGCGCATGTGCAAAATGTGTACAGCAATTCTCCCAGTGCGCAGGTCTATTGAAAAATGTATGGGGATCATTTCTATTAGCAATTCTTTAATTTTTGGATCATTGGTCATCTACGAGGTCTGGCCAAAAAAGTAATTTTTATTTGAGAGTAAAGTACCTGTATTTTTGCCAATATTGAAAATTATTATAAAGCAGAGTTTCTTAACCTTTGGTCAGCGGACACATAGGGGTCCGCAAGCATGTGTTAGGGGGTCCGCGGTCTTATCTATGGACGTTTAAATTAATAAATAAATGTCAGCGATCACGCATGCACCGGTAAGTACTTTAATAAATTGTTCTAATTTAATTGTGTTTTTATTAAGGTGGTCCTTAAAATTGTGCTTGATTTTCTAGGGGTCCGGGGACTGAAAAATGTTAAGAAATGCTGTTATAAAGAAAATATGTTTAAAATTAAAAATTACTTTAAAATATGCAATTTTGTTTATTTACAAAAAAAAATTATAATTTTTCTTTTAAATCAAAAATGGTAAAAATTTAGATTTGTATACAGTGCGTCCAATCTAACTTGTCCACATTTTAAAGGTCTTTTTTATTGCTTAACTTAAAAAATGATCCAAAAACCAACTTGTACAGTGAATTATCAAGTTTTTTTTTATGTTATGAAGTTTACACATAACAATTTTATTAACAGAATATATTAACATAACTTACTTTTTTAAGTGAGACCCCCTGTATATTATACTATCATTTAAAGATCTTTTGAAGAGCTTTACAAAAATACTACATTTAATATATCTATGTTTAATTATTTCTGAAATAGGACCATTTAAATTTTAAAAAAAATAATAGATATAATTTCGATTATATTATTATGTATCTACAGTCTAAGCTTAGTCCTGTAGGTAGTTATAATGGAAATTGCATATAATATTTTTCAAATTTAATATTTATATTTCCGAAACATTAAAGCTAGATATATCATGATGTAAAGCTTTTTAAAAGACCTTTTTAATGGTGGTATAATATACAAGGTGTCTCATTTAAAAAAATGTTATGTACACTGTACAGGGTGGCGCTTTCTTGTTGACCCTGCAGGATATAGCGAAAACTAAAAGAGATAGAACAAATCTGATTGCGCAATCTCGAGTTCCATTTTTTGAAACTTATTCAATGGTAAAAGCGAATCATGGCCAACTGGATTCGTTTTGGAGATACAGGGTGTTTTTTATTTTTTGTTAATTTCGCCAGTCACTTGTAACTCGCTTGATATAAGAGATAGAGAAAAATGTAAGTAGAAAAGTTTTAGGGATTTTTACGTAAAATTCAGTGGCGTACCTACGTTTTTCCATTGACTTTTATTTTAAAGTTATAACACAAAAGTTGGTTTATTTAATGGTATATTTTATCACTAAAAGAAAGGTCTCCTTAAGAGACGTAAAAAAATACCCCATTTAATATATTTAATTTGTAATAGTTTCGGAAATATAGCCATCGTGCGGAATTCGATAATAAAATAGACTTCTCTATTTCCATTTTTTCTCTATCTCTTATATCAAGCGAGTTAAAGGGGCCTGGCCAAACTAACAAAAATTTGAAAAACACCCTGTATCTCCAAAGCGACTTAAGTTGGCCATGATTCGCTTTTACCATTGAATTTGTTTCAAAATTAAAATCGAGATTGCGCAATCAGATTTGTTCTATCTCTTTTGGTTTTCCCTGTACCCCTGCAAGGTCAACGAAAAGGCGCCACCCTGTACAAGTTGGGTTTTTGGATCATTTTTTTAAGTTAGGAAATAAAAAAATATAGAAATTCCAAATGTGGACAAGTTAGATTGAACTCACTGTACATTAGTGTAACATATTTTATTATTTTAGGTTTCATAGGACGATTTAAAATAAACTTTTTAAATTTACTGCCAACAAAATAGACAGAATGTACAATGCACTATTAAACAAATTTAATTTTTCTCGATTATCGCAGGAAAAAAAAATTAAAAATGAAAAAAAAATTTGCAAATAAACAAAATTGCATATTTAGAATTAATTTTAATTCTAAACGTTCTTTCTTTATAACAATTTCCGATATTAGCAAAAATAGAGGTAGTTTACACTTCAGCAAAAATTTAATTTTTGGTCAGACCTCGTAGATGACTGATACAATTTAATATCTGATGATTGCCTTTTAGTTTTCGGATCATGCAGAACTTTATAAAGAATAACGTTTTTCGTAAAATGAATAATAAAAGAGTTTTCCATATGGTTTCAACTTTATTAGACACGCTGTATCAGTTTACCACTAAAAACGTCTTTTAAAGAGCTTTACAAAAATACCACATTTAATAAATAAATAAATAAATAAATAAATAAAGAGGTCTTTATTTCTAATATAAAATTAGAATACAAAAAACAGAAAAAATACAAAAAATGGTGGCGAGGTCTAGCAATGCTATTCTACCTAACCACCGTAATTAAAGTAAATATAAAAACACTCATTTAATAATGTTTTATAATAATAACTAGATTATCTAATTAGATAATAAGTAACAAGTTAATATCCATATAAATAAGGCAGTTTAAATAAAAAACAATAGTAAGATGGAAAAATAATAATAATAGTAATGATGAAAATAATAATAAGAGAAACGGAAAAAATGGTAGAGTATATATAAGAGGGCAAACACTTAGCCCCTCGCATTCTTTAAATAAAGTTTTAATTTCTTTTAAAAGTGAAAGAAGAGGAGCAGTCCTTGATGTCATCAGGTAATTTGTTATAATATTTAATTGCATTAAATGAAAAGGAACGTTGAAAATTGATGTTCTATGCTTAGGAACAGTATACAAACCACGATTTCTAGTCATTCGTCCGTGTATGCGTCACAACCTTTAATGAGTTTATTAGCCAAATACTCAGGTTGTTGAGTCTTTGAAATTGTAAAAACTATTTTTGTTACACTGGATATATACTGTTCATGAAGGTTAAGCCATCCTGAATTTTGAAAAACTGGAGTTATGTGATCAAATTTACGGATGCCGTAACAGTACCGCAAACATGCATTTTGCAGTTTTTGTAAAGTGTATTTATTTGCGACAGTTAGCATCGGCCAATATACTGGAAATCCGTTTGACAAAGTAGATAGTACCAAAGAATCTGATAAACGTAGTTTAATATCTCTGTTAAAGTTTTCCCTATATCTATAAATAGTTTAAGTTTAAAATAGCACTTTTGAACCAATTCAGAAACATGTTGATCAAAGCGTAAATTTGCGTCAATAATAAGTCCCAAATTTTTTGCTACGGCTGATGGTGTCAGTCGTATGCCATCAAGAATAATATTAAAATTATTGTTATTAGAGAGCATTTCCTTAGTCTTTCCAAATATAAGCATTTTAGTCTTAGCACCATTTAATATCAATCCATGTGCCGATGATAACTGTGATATAGTTTTTAAGTCATTATTTATATATTCAGATATTTGGTTTATGTTATTTTGATCAAATGAAATATACAACTGCGTATCATCGGCATACTGATGTGATGAGCAATACTGAAGATGGCTGGTAAAGTCGGCTGTATATAAGGAAAGAGAAGAGGTCCCAAAATACTACCCTGCGGAACTCCCCTTTTGGTAGATAAAAATTCAGAAGGATCTCTGGACAATGATGAAATACACTGACTTCTCCCTTCAAGGTAACTTCCCATCAATTTAATAGAGGCTTCTGAGAAACCATAATATTTCAACTTTACTAGAAGAATCTTGTGAGAGAGAACGTCAAAGGCTTTACTATAGTCGAGCAAGATAAGGCAAGTATTTTTATCGGTATCGAGGGCTCTAAGGATATCGTCTTGGACATGTAGGAGAGCAGTTGTTGTTCCGTGAAAATCACGAAAACCAGATTGGGTACTTGGAAGTATTTTACATGGCTTTATATGCTGGTTTATTTGCTCGTACATAATTTTCTCGAGTATTTTGGAAATCGTGCAGAGAATGCTGATTGGTCGATAATGGGAGGGTTCACTTGGGTTACTAACTTTGGGAATTGGGATTATAATAGCTTTTTCCACATTGAAGGAAATATATTTGAAGATAAACTCTGGTTTATAAGAAATGTTATTTGTGGAACGAGACAAGGAGTAATTAAGGACAAGATCTTAATATCCATTCCATCGACGCCTTTGGCATTTGACTTAATACCAGAAATAATGTTGGAAACTTGACGCTCACTTACAGGATGAAAACTAAATTCCTTATTAACATTGGGATGTTTTTTATTTATATAAAATCTTTCTATTAATTCATTGTCAACATCATTTAAGACGGGAATACTATCAATAAAAAAATTATTTAGAATATTTGGATTTTTAATTTGTAACGAATCATGGCTTTTGTTATTAATATTTAAATATTTTAAAGTACACCAAAAGTTTTGGGATCTGTTCTAAATTTATGACATAAAAAGCTTTTTTCTCGTTACGTATAGATTGGGTTACAAGATTTCGGTATTGTTTATATTCATTTTTAGCAGCTTCAGTTTTAGTTTTTCTATATTTGCTTAAGGCTTTTTTCCGCAGCTTAATCAACAACCTAATGTTGGCAGTAAGCCAAGGGGCGGGGGCTTTAGTACATTTCCTTGTTTTAAGAGGTGCATGGACATTAAGTACAGAATCTACTTTTTCATTAAATAAGTTCAGGTTTTTGTTGACATCATTTGACTCATTAAATTCATTCCAATTTAACTTATAAAGATCGTTAAGAAAATCTTCGTAAACAAAATTTTTGTAGTCCCTATAAGTTCTATACTTAACAGGAGGCTTATTTTTGACTATATTAAAGTAGCAAGTAACTATAAAATGATCCGATATGTCAGACATATCGACAACCTCGGCGTTTATAAAATTATCTTTAGAAGTAGAGATAACCAAATCAATTAGAGTACTTGACGCTGCAGTGACGCGAGTGGGATCAGATATTAGCTGATATAGACTATATTTATTAAGAAATGTCTGAAATAATAAGTAGTCACTCTTAGTTTTGTCTAAAAGTTGACGTTAAAGTCACCACCGAGAATAACTTGATCAAATTGAGGTATAAAATTTGTCAATATGTTTTCTAGATCGTCCAAACATAGCTTTAAATTAGAATGAGGTTGTCTATACAAAGAACCAAAACAAATATTTTTACCGTTTATCTTTATTTGCAACCAGATGCTTTCCAAATCGCTCAAGCCTTGTTGTTGATCCAAGACTTTAACATTAAAAATGTCCCTTACGTAAAAAGCCACACCCCTCCGCGGCCATCAGCACGATCAACTCGGAATAGCCTGTATCCCGAAATTTGTAATTCACTATCAGCAGTATTGGGTTTAAGCCATGTTTCCGATAACCCTATAACATCACTCTGCTCATCGTCAATAAAAGCAGAAAATAAATCATAACTGGGATAAAGAGAACGAGTATTAAAATGCGAGAAACTAAGTGCATTCCTAGTTGTTTCATCAACCATTTTATATATAATAATATATTAATACAAGTCTAGCGCCCCGCAAAATTTAAAAAAAAAAATCTAAAAAAGTTTAGTAGTGTCTTTTATACATCAAAAAAAAAAAAAAAAAAAAACCTAAAACTGGAAATTCTACCAGGAAAAATAAAATGGAATAACAAACTAAACAATCGCTTACAATACTACTTGCGAGTAATAACAAGCAAAAAAAAAGTTTACTAATGACCTAGTAGAAACATAAATTTCGCAAAAATAAACATATTTATTTGGATTTTAAACATAAACGGTATGTGGCATACTATTAAAGAAATTTAAGCACTTACAGACAACAAAAATACATACGTATATAAAAAGTAACTAAAATTATCTGACCTTAAATATAGATCGACCATGACGACAAAATCATAGGAATATATTTTGCATTTATAAATCACTTTCCGTCTTTATACATTTTTTTCCGACCTATCCATGAAGAATATCCTGCCACCCGAAGACCAGACTTTTTCTTTTCCATATTTTTTCTTAGCAGACATCAGTAACTTGAACCTACATTGTGTAAGGTCCTCAAAAATAACGTAAGGTGTTCCACGTAGCTTTTTCTTATCATAAAATATTTCATTGCGTTTGAGATTGGACAGAAAAGTTACCAGCACAATACGAGGTCGTTCATCAAATACTTTGCCAATTCTAAATGCCGCATCGATGTCACCAGGAGCAACGGGAATTTCCAGTTTGTCACTTAGTATACTGGATATCACAAGTGGAAGATCTTCATCTTCCGATTCATCGATGCCACATATACGAAGAGTATTTCTTCTGGAACGCTGATCCAGCAAATCCAGTTTCTCTTGCACACCTAGAATCGCATCGCTGTTGTTTTTTACAGTTGCCGTAATCTTTTTAAAGATTTACATGCCTCTGACAATCTGCTATCCAATTTCTCCAGTTTAGAATTAAGTTTTTCCTCGAGTTGCAACGCGAACGTTGTACAAACTTTAGTGATGAGTTTTTCGATATCATCATTATTCACTTTTGGTGCCATGTCAATAAACCTATGCTCACGAATTTATCGTCGCGAACTATGATGGTTCTGGTCACACCGGCCACTTAGTGATTTTTAATTAATATTGGCTAAACGGTTAAACTTAACTTAATGAAATTTTGGGTAAACACTAACAATACCGTTTAACGCCACTTTTTACAAGATTTACAATTAATTTTACAAAAGACACCACTTATATTGAACAAATACTGCGGAGCACGTTAAGACGTCTACTCGGAACTGTAGCACATCGTACGTATAAGTCCATCTTTAATAGTTTTTGAAATATCATCACTCACATGTATCTGAGAAATGTAGATATAATTAAGCGATAATGGAAATTATATTGGATGTTACATAGTTATTATGGGGTGTTACATAAAAATAATTTAGAGATAAATTCAGCTAATGGAAATATAAAAAGTTCATATACATAAGGGTCCGCCAATTTCCCATTCTCAAGATACAGGTGTTAAACCTTAATATATATATTTTTGTATTATAATTATAGAGGTATATTGTTTCTCAAATTATAAGAATGGTTGATAAAATGTCTCTTTTGGGTAAAATGGCATACATGTAATAAGGGTAAAAAACAACTATGTTATTTTAGGCCAACGTGTTCGTTAACGTCTATTTTTTTCTTGGTTGTTTAAAAATGCTTAATGCGTTGATATCTTCCCTAAGACGGAGACATTAATCTGTGAACTTTGTTCGTAAGTTAAAAAATAGTCAAGTTTATTTCCATGCATTTAGTTCAAAGTACTTTTACTTCATAAAATCCTTGAATCTGCTGTTAAAGTCATATATCCGAAACCATGTCAAAAATGACATACTTTTTAAAAATTATGAAATATATTCGTTATATTGTTTTTTGTGCTGGGTTACATTCTCTTAAGTAATTACTAAAATTAAGTAATAATCGCCCTTTAGAATTTGTTATTATAAATTTCATTGTTACTAATTTTTTAATTTAAGGAAATATTTAAGATATTTATTATTTTAGGCCAGTTTCCGCTACTAGATACTGTATTCATATACGGTGTGTCCCAGAGTACGTGTTACAAGAGGACAAATTGATCAAACATTTTTGAATTTTAAAGCGAAATTTTTGGTAAACTGTTCGCATGGTCCAAAACTAATAAATACAAAACTTGCCCCAATTGGTATTATACGGGGCGAGTTAAAACTAAAAATATGAAAAATGCCGAGAAACTCCTATATACATTTATTTTTAAAAATAGAACAAAATTGTATGACGAAATGTTGTAGAGAATTAAATTTTATGTCAAAATTTAACGGTAAAGCATGAGATTAAAAAAAATCAATTGTCAATTTTTTTACATTACGCATTACAACCTAAAAAATGGAGCAAAATTTAAAAGAAAATTTCATAATTTTAAATAGTTCCTAAAAATTTGCCGCCTTGAGCCAAATATTTTAAAAACTGTTAATGCATAATGCCAAAAATCGACAAAAATAATTTTTCTACTTTAATGCTTTAAATTTAAATTTTGACATAAAATTTATTTCTCTACTACATTTACATATACAATTTGTCCTATTTCTAAAAATAAAGGTACTTTACTCTTGGTCATTTTTTATATTTTTATTTATAACCCAATATTACCAATCGGAGTTTATATTTTTTAGTTTTGGACCATGCGACCAGTTTTCCCAAAAAGACGTTTAAAAAATCCAAACTTTTTGGTCCATTTGTCCTCTTGTAACACCTATCCTGGGACACACTGTATATACAATAGCAACATAGCATTTGCCCATATTGAGAAATGTTTTGTATTTATTTACGTAAAAACCGTTTATCGGATGAAAAAAGTCAAAAACTCAAATTTGTTTCAAATAAATCGGAAATTTGAAGACAAAACTGTTTTTAAGCAAAATGCAGTGGCGTACCATTTTTTTTAACTTTTGGTAAATCCCTCGTGGATGAGACTGGTAAAAATTATTTTTTTTGTACGTCAAAAAATATTCTTTAATACAAGGGAGACGTGTGTCAGATGCCTTAAAAATATCTAAATTGCTATTAAAGTTATTGTAAAAAAATATATGCATTTTCTTTTAACACCCTATACTTCCAAGAATACGATGTTTATGAAACATATTTTCAT
>JACEGR010008502.1:0-36155 GCA_014170235.1 Listronotus bonariensis | reverse complement strand
TATTTGATTTTTCATTTTTAAATTTCTATAGCTCAGCAGCATTTCATGTTATCATCTTGTCCTAAGTCTTTCAGAATTAACGAACTATGAAAGTGTCCATTGCGGCGAAATGGTAACTTATACCAGTGAGCTAGTCTGGGACGATAAACCTTGTTTTTTCGTAAAGACACGTGTTTTTGCATTTATCTCGTAAATAGCAAGAGCTACAGAACACATGTAGGACAATTTTATAGAAGATTTAATTTTTACAAAAGGTCCCTAGCAGCAAATTACCAAGATCCTAGTGATTTGGTGCCAAGAAACTTTTTGTAAAAGAAATAAATTTTCACTTGTAATACCACTAGTGCTAAATTTATATCCGGAAATTTTTTTAAGGCCACAAATATTTTAAAAATTATCTCGAGCTGCAGACGAGGGAGAATTTTCTTAAAATATTCGTGGCCGAGAAAAAATTTCCCAGAATAATTTAAGCACTGTGGTATTCGGTAAGAAAATTTCACACCTAGTTTGTGTTAAATGATATTCTTTTAAATTAATATTTGTAACTTTGACACAAGCTTTAAAATTTTACTATAAAATAAATATTTTCCATTTTACCAATTGTAGTTACAAGTATATGTAACTTTAGAGCTTATCATTGTTTATTCTTTTATATTATATATAACTTATATCACTACAGTTGGTAAAAGTAGTTAATTTTAATTTTTTAGACCTATACCTTGCTTTCGTTTGCTCTTTCCTTATGTCTAGTACTTTAGTCTTATTATTTTACTAACTCTAGTTGTATAAAATTGTCATTTAGGGTCTAAAAACCTTACATTATTTTATATTATGTTATGTCTGAAATACTACAACCGGTACAAAATAACATTTTCTTTAATTATGTATGTGAATGACAGACATGACGTTAAAACAAATTCAATGATTATGTCAAAAAATTTCCACTATATTCGCTCCAGGTTACCCCAGGCAGAAGAAAAAAATCGATAAATACTTGTGTTGTCATGGTAATGCAACCAAAACTATCATCAATTTTTGGCGTTCAACCAATTATAACCGCGATAATAATTGGTGACAACTTTGACATATAATACATTGTTTAAACGTCAACATAACCGATTGGTAAATACCGTTTTAGAATTGGTTCTTCGCCTAAAATTGATGTATACATTTGATACAACAAATGATCAAAAAACAGTGGTGTGGAATTTTCTATAAAATTGTCTGTAGCTCTTGTCATTTTTATGAGATAAATGCAAAAAAACGTGTTTTTACGAAAAATAAGGTTTATCGTCTCATACTACGTCACCGGCATAAGTCACGACACACTTTTGTAGAGCATTCAATTTAAAAGCAAGGTTTTAATATACAGCTTGCTTTATATAGCAAATAAAAGTTGGTATAGATGGGTCCACATTTAATTCATTCTGAAAGCAATACCGCGAAGTACTCAAAAATGATAAAGTAAACAAACCTTTTCAAATGCACATAACCTCGGACAAAGCCTGATTACATATTTTTAGATAAATAATAAAAATACATTGCTAAAACACGTATCACCTACTTAAAAAACATTCTCTTATTTCGCCTCTGTCCTACTATAAAACCGGTGGCACGTGGCGTGGTACTAGAAACTCGTCGGGTAAAATATTTTTTGCTGCAATAAATCATTTTTCAGAAAATGGTTTCTTTACTTTATAATTTTTTGTGTACTGGACCCATCTTTACCAACATTTAATAGTTAACCACTAAAACTGTATTTTAAATGGGGACTTAAAGAACATAAAAAAAAACAAATTCTGTTCAAAAATAACCTAATCCTTGTTTTCTTGTGCGCTGTTGCCAGTGAGAAACGAGAGTTGGCAAACATTTATATGAAAAAAGACAATTATAATGACTAGTTTATATTTTACTTTAAAATTTAAGTCTCCACGAACCCACAACTGCTGCCCTTATGCCTTATAATTTATAATTAGTTCATATGAACATTTGTAAATCAGTAATAAAGAATAGTTTATAAATGGCATCCCTTTAAACCATTGTTAACAAATAAGCATTTTATTTGGTCAAATTTGAAAATATTATTATTATAAAATCAGATTAACTTTCAATAATTAAAACAGTTAAATTAAGAATATTAAATGAACGAAAAGTTATAAAAAATTTAAAAATGCATTTAAAAAAGTGCGACATTACCCAAACGTATGCTAAAAATATTGCACAACATTCACACGTTTTTTAAGAAAAATCTGGGATGCAAAAAAACAGCAAACTTACTCTGACATTCCGCTTTACAAACGGTAGTAATAGCTAGCAATATTATCACTGAAAAACAAAGCAAAAAATAAAATTAATGGGAAATTACGCGAGACTTCCTTTTGTAAATCAAACACCTTTTTTTATTTGTTTTATAATTTACACCAACTTTGTTATCATAAAATATTTTGTTTTATTACTTAACTTCTAATGGATGGAAAATTAAATTAAAAGTACCATAAAAACAAAAAATTAAAACAAGTAAAAAGATAACTAAAAATCGACGTTTCGGTGGCAAGTCTGCCACCGTTGTCAAGATAAATTGAATAAAAATTCAAAAAATAAAAATTAACTGTTATTATGGTCTTATAAAGTTATTGCATTTGCAAGGTATTTTTAAAACACCACATTTTTACGGAGTACCAAACATACATAAACCCATGCAATATACCTTTACGTCCTATAGTAAGTTGTATAAAGTCACCTCACACCTCCATTAGCAAAATTTCTACCTAACATTTTAGATCCTTTGGTAAACAACTTACTATAGGACTTAAAGGTATATTGGGTTTATGTATTTTGGTATATACTCCGTAAAAATGTGGTGTTTTAAAATACCTTACGAATGCAATAAGTTTTATATAGGTGAAACTTGTAGACCAGTTAGCCAAACGCATAAAAGAACACAAATCATGCTACATTAAAACAGAGGCGCATTTACATGTTTGCCGCCCGTAGGCCTATTTTTGTTTTTCGCTCGCCCCCTTTACTTTTTCAGTTTTCTCTTCAGAAATATTTCTTGAAGAGCAAAAAAAAAGGTCCCTCACTTCCGTTTCTTTCATTTCCACTTTCCATTTTTTATTTTTCGCCACCCCTTTCTTCTTCTTTTTCCTTCAGAAATATTTTTAAGAGAACAAAAAAAAGGTCCTCACTTCCATTTCTTTCAACTCCTGGGTTCAAAATTGAATTCGAAATCCACCAAGTTAATTCAGAACGCATAATCTGCCGCCCCTAAAGAACGTCTGCCGTCCTCCTAAAAATGCCGCCCTTGGCTTCAGCCTACTCAGCCTTTTTAGTAAAATACGCCACTGTATTAAAAACACAGAATTTCATAAATCAAAAATCTGCCAACACGCATTTTATAACAATCATAGAATAAACTGGGATGCTTCGAGCATTTTAACAAAGGAAACTTGTTCTTAAAAACGCAAAATCAAAGAAAGTGCGTAGCATCAATTTTCAGTTAATTTAAATAACACTTGGTTGCCTTTGCTTGATACTGAAGTATCTTCGGGAAGACTAAAAATTAACTAACTATTCACCTTTTTTTGTAACATAAACAATAAATACACCAGCAACCAATTATCTATGTCACTATGATAATTCACAATTACAACTCGGGCCACCAAGTCAACAGGTTCACAATTACAACAAAATTGTTTTTATTATTGCCAAATTTAAAATTACCATTTTGCACCATGAAATTAAAATCCATAACAAGTTAGTTTTATCTATTAAAATTATATTTTTGGTACTTTTAAATAAATTTCGATTATAACTACGGATTTTTGCCCTTACAATTTCAATACTAACTTTTTGACTTATATTGGTAATTCAATTTAGATTATATAATTGTGTGACTTTAAAAATATTAAATAAATTTTGTAACTTAAAGTTATAAATAAGTCCTATCTGTACATTTTGAGCTTATTGGTATGAATTTCAACTTGAATTCTTGTGGAGATTTTAAACAAAACTTTTAAATTTCCACCAATTGTTCCCATTTACAATTATAGTTAAATTCGACCCATATTTTTATATTTTTGACCAATGTAATTTTTACAAATTAGAATTTGCAGCTAAGTGTTAGATTATAGATATAGATTCAGACTTTCATGTAGAAATAAATACAAATTTTCACTTAAAATTACAATTTTTAAAATTCAAATTATAATTAAAAATTTCGACTTTAGTAACTTTTATATTAATAGTTTTTGAATTATGCGAAATTTACACGTTTTGGCTATGGAATTTCGCTTGCGATAATCTCGGTACTACCTAAAATTATGAAATTTTTACTGAGAACTAAAAATATAGGATGCTGTGCTGTATCTCCGACTTGTAACTAAAGGTTTGATAATATAAGAAATATAAATTTTGGCCTTTAGTTGTATATTACGAACTCAACTACTACAGGTTCGGCCTACAATTGCTTTAAAGAATTTTGACTTAGATTTGATGTCTGCATTTGTAAATTTGACTATCAACTGTGAGTCTTGACTTTTAGTGACCGAGTTGTTGTGGAATTTTTGACTTTTAGTGGTTTCTCAGTTCAGCTGCTGAGCTACAAATTTGGAATTTCGAATTGAATACTATAATTTTGATTTGCAGCTTTGATATTATGGTTGCTGCAAAGAGATTTCAGAATATCCTAAAAAGATAAATATTTTAAAATATAAAACCATAATAACAGTTAATTTTTATTTTTATTATTTTTATTCAATCTATCTTGACAACGGTGACAGACTTGCCACCGAAACGTCGATTTTTAGTTATCTTTTTACTTGTTTTTAATTTTTTTTGGTTTTTGGTACTTTTAATTTAATTTTTGGCATGTACGCAAATAATTACCATCCATTAAAAGTTACAAGTTTTGACTTATTTTGAGTTGAAATTTAGATTTTGATTTATAATAATAAATACTGATTTGCATTTGTTAATTTTGCGTTTTAATTTTTTAATGTTATTGTCAATTTTAACCTGCAATTGTGATTAATTTTAAATAAAGAATTTTAGTTTTAATAAAAAATTTATTATTGGTCTTTTATAAACTTGTCCCAATCTTTTGTGTGGTGTTTGTTTGGATAGCTCCGAAAAAATTAATTTAACCATTTAAACAAAAACAAAAATAAAACGTTTTTAATTTACAAAAGTTAATGAAAGGTGTCATATACAGGGTGTTTTTACTTTAATCTAAAGTAAAGGAATAATAAATAACGAACAAAACACCCTGTATAATATCCCATTGTTAATTTGTACAGTGTTACAATAAAAATACCAAGTAATATTTTTTTGTTAAAAGGATTTATTCTATAAAAATGGTAGAAGTAAAATCACCCTGTATGAAGCAGAACGAAAAATAAAGATAAAAGATGTGAATTAAAGCTTCTAAAAACTATTGGTGTGTACAAAACTTTTTAATAAAAGAAAATTGCAGTATCGGACAAATTTAGTTTTGCTATTATTACTGTTTTTCTTTTCATTATACGAGGATGGTTCAAAAATAACACTAAACAATGAATTTAAAAATCCAACTGGCTGTAAAATGGCGGAGGATTTTAAAGAATTCTGATTGTGAATTCAAAAACAAAAATGTTCTGGTTAGTTTGGTTAATACCAAATTAAAGTGTTTTAAGAAGGGGTTGGAACATGGCTAACTGTTTGGTTCTAGAAAGAAATCCTGGTTATAATCTCAACATCCTTTGTATTCAGGTTTGTCGTTTTGGAGTCCCAGAAGATAGAATTTTTTTCAATCTATGAATTTTTAAAAAATTAGGTAAAACGCTATAAACTCCGAAGACAACAAATAAAAGTTGCACATATTTTATTTGTTTTTGTAATAATTATTGTATAACAGGGCCATCTTCATAAAAAAAAGATAACAAAAAAACATTGACAAGGTATTCTTATTTTAAAATAATGAAGTATGTTTTACAAACTTATTTTTTTACCTCTACACCAATAAATTTAAAGTTAAAACTAGGAAAAATTGTTACTAACTGACTTCTAGGTAGTTCTCTGTTGTTTTCTTACAAGCATTACCCCGCATAAATAAAATTTTGATTTTCTTAAATTCCTTACGATATATTAGTCAATCCCATGGTATGGAATCTTTATTGGGTCCAATTACCGGAACACCTACTAAGATCTTTGAAGGGCTTTCAAAATTTAAAAAATGGAAAACGTGAGATATATCTGTTTTAGGATTTTGCGCATGCTTAAAAATTATGACACCTGTTACTTGTCAAATGTTACCAGGTGACCCCAGAATTAGGTGTTGCGCGTAAGATATTTTAGCTGAGATCCAAAAGTAATGTGTGCAAACTTGGTTACTTCAGGGCTTCAAGCCTTACCAGACTGTCACATGATAAAGATGGGTCCACATTTAATTCATTCTTAAAGCGATGCCGCCAAGTACACAAAAAATAACAAAGTAAACAAACCCTTTTGTGAACAATGATTTATTGCAGCAAAAAATATTTAACCCGACAAGTTTCTATTACCACGCCACGTCCCACCGGCTTTATAGTAGGACAGAGGCGAAATAAGAGGATGTTTTTAAGTACGTGATACGTGTTTTAACAATGTTTTTTTCGTTATTTATCTAAAAATATGTTTTCAGGCTCTGTCCGAGGCTATGTGCATTCGAAAAGGTTTGTTTACTTTATTATTTTTTGTGAACATTGCGGTATTGCTTTCAGAATGAATTAAATGTGGACCCATCTATAATAAAAATATAAGAAAAATCCAATGGTATACTTTTAATTTGCCCCGCCCTATAAATTTTAGTTTTTGTTAATGTCAAGCATATAGTCCCATATAACATTTTTTGCCGGCGTTGTACGTTTTATTTACTGGCATTGCCAACACTCTTTAATGGCAAGGCATTGGCAAAAAGGTATCAAAAAGACGCGAAAGTGGGCAATTGGCCGTTATTAGGCCACGTGTTGCAGATAAAGTGATGGCATCCGTCATTAATAAGTTATTGGCAAAAAAATGCGTTTAAGATGATGACATCCATCATTAATAAGTTATTGGCAAAAAAAACAAAGAGACACGAAAGTGGGCAAATGCAGATACTCCCAAGCAGCAAGCTGACGTCTTATTGACGAAAATTGTCGCATATACTTTTTTAAAAGCTAAAATGATGCGATATTTTATTTGAAAATTAAAATAGGAAAAAACTCCTTACTGCATGCAATTTCCTTGCAATGCAAAGTACCATCTCTCGGAACACTGTCCAACTTGGAGATGCAAATTTTTACACTAGCCGAAGATATTTCTTTCAAAGCTAAGTGAGATCACCTACCGCAGACCACTCTCGAATTATTTTTGTCTAATGGGTACGGTTTAGACGATAAAAAGCGAAGATATTGCAGAAACGTAGTAGTTTATTGTCCATTACGCCATCTATCGGTATGTCAAAAAACTATTAAATATATATAATATTTTTTATTAACACGTCTTTAAAACTTTTAATAAAGTTTTAAACAAAATGTTTACAGCTCCTAACAGTCTACTTGAATATTTTGCCTTCTCGACTAGCCATCACCAATTAATCACACAACACACACTTATTAGGTAATGAATACATTTAATTATGTCTATTAAAAAACTCTTTTCTTTAAAAAAGAAACTAAAAAGCTAGAAAACCACGTAGAAAACAAATGCACAAAGCGGTCACGCTTCGGTCGAAATTAACGTAGCTAATTTTACCATCATTTTATTTTTATTCGCTCCAAAATACATAATAAACATTTTGTTTGACCTAATTTTTATTTGCATGATTTTTAACAATAAAATGTTATGAAAAGGCCATTTCCTTTAAATTATGTAAAAAAACTTAAAATAATGTTGTTTAGCTGCCATTATAAATAAAACAGATCAAAAAATTGCTTTAATGTTAGTTAAATACCAATGTTAATAATATGGTTTAAAAGTATGAATATGCGTTGAAGGTTTGCCTTCAAAAATCCAATATTTATTTGCCTGCAATAAAAACGCGTGCTTTATTTAATGAGGATTGGTATGCCGCCATTTTTGTATGCTTGCCGGCAATTCGCCTGCATGTAAAATTTATTGGCAATTAAGTGTTATTTAGGGTTGACTTTTAATGCGTATAAGATGTTGGCACAATATTGCCACCAATTGCCAATGCTTTACCATCAATGCCAATATGAAAAATGTACATTGCCGGCAAATAGGGTTTGCTGGGAGTATATTCTGTTTTTAAAGTAGTAGGTATTTTTATACAGTTATTTAAGGACAGAAATACAGTCAGTGCACACAAACGTAATAAAATAAGTAAATTTATTGGTGTAGATCCTAAAATTTAAAAGATATCCACAAAAGCATTTCGACTTTTGCTTTAAAAAAGTTTTGTTTTGCATCTAATCCTAATTTTTATCTAAAAAAGTAAGTATTTTAGATTGTAACTTTCAAAATACTGTATGAAATGGTACAGGGCGTCCAAAATTGTGGAAACTAAGTATTCTGGCGCCCTGTATACAATGAAGTATAGGTGTGGATTTTTTTAGTAAAATCGTCTAAGTTTCTATAGTAACCAACTACTTGAAAAAGTTTTTTTAGTAAATCTAGCATAAATTGCAAAAAACGTGTTTGGGTTGCTTCAAATGTGTATTTTTTACTCACGCGCACATTCCCATTGTGTTTTTCCAAAATGTACAAAATATACTGTAATAAAATAGGTTTGTTTTTGAGTTTTATAAATAATATGCATATTATTTTGTGTTACAGCTCTAGGTAAACTAATCAGTTGTTTCGATTTTTTGAGATTCCACGACATCATCAGGGCTATACTATATACGGATATAAAATCACTAAAATGCTACAAAAATTATTTAGAAAATATAAGGTTTTGTAATAAATAACAGTGTTATTTTATTTGGAAGAATATTTGGCTATTTCTCCGGAATATAGAAAATAAACAGGATCATTTAAATTCATTAATTAGTTAAGATACAAAATTGCTTAAATTATATCAGCCTATTAACGCTTCATAAAATTAAAAATTTTGTAAAAATATATTTTTTAATAACTTTTATACCAATTCAGTTATTAAAAAAAAAAATTGGAAGGACGCCTCTTATGCATTAGAAAATATTTTTACCACAGTGTGTCGGTGAGAGGTTTAAGAAAGAAATTGTACGCCACTGCATTTTTCTTAAATAAAAATATTTTTAAAATTCCCATTTAGTTTTGAACAAATTTGATCTTTGACTTTCTTTATTTAATGTACGGTTTTTGCGTAAATAAATAAAAACCATTTCTCGGCATGGTTATCTTATTAAATAATAGTTTGGGAACCTCTGGTATAGATAAATAATAAGAGCGATTGTTTACTGCAGAATTTGATAAAAGCGATACCAAATGACAAAATAAATGACCATGTTTGAGCTGTTGTCATCAATACATCATAGTAAAAGCGCTAAAATGCGGTTTGCCAAATTTAATTTTTCCACTCTAAACTTACTAACCACAAGTAGTTGTTGGATAAGCCTCTATATTAAAGAATTTTGTAATATAACTTTTTAAATGAACAATACATATATTTTATCATTTTTAGATATCATAATAAAAATATGTTCAAATATTATAAGTTATTATCTTTTAAAAAAGCAAAATTCTGAAAATACGTGATTATTTGTTAATCCCGGCAACGCCGCCAGGATTTTTACTCCATCGTAAATAAAACATGAATGAACTTTTCCTAAACGCTTGTGGGTGACGCCCCCTTTGCTTTGTCATTTCTGTTGGTTTCTGTCATTTGACAATTTGGAAAGCCAAAAGTGATCCAAATAAAGCTTATAATGCGTTTTTGTGTATTTTCTGGTGTTTGTTGGTGATTAGAAAGTGTTTTTAAAGACAATATGGGTAAGCAGTGCTTTGTTTGTAGAAGGGTAGACTATTCATTTCCGCACCTCACTTTTCACAGGTAAATAGAGACCAACGTCGTTGGGTGCATACTATCGACCAAGGTCAAAAAGTAAGTCCGCCAATTTACCTTTTTCTCGCTTGCCTCCCCCTTTGCCCTGTATAGGGATTGTTGGCCCAATCTTTATCACTGGAGTCATCAGAATGAATCGCAAGAGATTAATTTTTTCCAAAGTAAATGGGAAATTTAAAAAACATTTTTATTTTATAAAACTGCTGTAGCGTACCATTTTTTAAAATATTTACCTTAAACGCCTCATGGACGACATTGGTGCAATTTTTTTCTTGTGCTAAAAATGTCTTTTAATACAAATGGAGCGTCTCTCAAATTTTTTAAAAATATCTAAATTGGTAAAAAAGGTATTATTAATTTTTTTTTTTTTTAATTTTTAACACCCTGTAGTTTAAAAAGTAGGACGCTAGGACATATGTTAATTTTTTTCCTAATTTTCATTAAAGAATCACCCCTTAAAAATTTTAGAGTTTTTCGTTAAGCTACCGGACACTCTGTATAATAATAAAAACCCTGATGATGTCATATATAGGATTTTAAAACGTTGCACCATCTCTATTGCAGTAATATTTAAACTTTTCATCTAAGAATTTTTTAAAGAAAAATAATAACATTACAGTAACATATTTAAATTTTATAAATTGGGGATAATTATTGGCTTAGTTTATTTAGCTAGAAAAAAATAAGCTACATTCTTACCTAGAACAGCTAAGAGTTGTCTATACATTTTGACACACTTTTAAAACCATCACAGTTTATTTTACCTATTTCATAAAATTTATTCTTTGTTTCTTTTATATCACGGTTATTTACACTTTTTTTTCTTGTTATTGTTAGGTAATTATTTACTACCCTTTATACAACATTATTTATTATTTTTTCGTTTATATATTTATAAATATTTCGCAAAAGTCGCGAAAATATTCGAGACATTTTCACTAGGGATGGAAATAGGTCTGTATTGATTTTTCCGACAAGACAGAAGCAATGCGGTAGCTGGTGGATAATGATCGTGTAGATGATTTACGTTAACGCTAACGCTATCTTTTTAAAATCTATTTGTCTCCTAAAAATATTTTAAAATATAAAAAAATGAATAAAATTACCATTTTTATTTTAAAATTATTGATAGTTGTAATTATATATTAAAAAATATATATTTTTTATTCCAAAGGTGTAATTTTGGATAATGAACAAAATGATAAAATTTTATTGAATTTGGTGCACAAAATTATGGGATGGAGTAAAAATATTTTATATTTATTTAATTAACTCCTTAATGCAATAAGTAATATTGCCAAAATAAAACCAAATTGGGTAAAGGAAACAGTTTTTTTTTACAAGTTTAACACCCTGTATGTTGGGAACGTGGAATGTGCGTACCCATGTTTAAATAAACTTTTTTAATGAATATGAATAGAAGAATCTGCCCTGTAGCCAGGCTGTCCAAAAGTTAACGATAATTCTGAAATACCTATTGAAACAACTTATAAGCAAGTATAAAATAAACCCGATGGTTTTCGGGATATTCGCACTTGAAATTTGTTAGAATCGTCCTCTATTTTATTTAGGGTGTCCAGTAACTGAACCGACAAACTTTAAGGAATGATTTTACAATAATAAATAATAGTTTAAAAAAACTAAAAAACACGCTTTTATATGCAACCGAACTAAAAATTAGAAAATAATTTTTCATTACAAAGAGTTTGTCACTTTAGAGTAAAAAGCGTGGGGTGCATTTTACTATTTTTTCATAACTTTTCCATCATAGATATTTGCAAATAGAATAATTATAACATTTAATATATTAAGCACCCCACGCTTTTTACTCTGAAGTGACAAACTCTTTGTAATGAAAAATTATTTTCTAATTTTTAGTTCGGTTGCATATAAAAGCGTGTTTTTTTAGTTTTTTTAAACTATTATTTATTTTTAATTTTTTAGTTCGATATATCAATTAGTTTTTTAAAATAAATGCTCCAGTTTATTCACTAAAAAATCTTTGCACACAATTCTTGATTTAAAGCTAAAGTGGCCACATAATTTTCACCTTTAAAACTCCGTTTTTCTATGTATTTTACACCTTTTATTATGAAATTGAAAAGAGTCAATTAAAAACGCTGCAAGTTATGCATCAATTGCCCTTGCGCATTCGCCATAATCAAAAACGATTGTTAAGGAATTTATTTATCCTGGCGGTCCTAAAATCAGGATAACGGTATACTGTTTTTAAATTATTGCATTGTCATCGGTTCTTGATACGTGTGCAAAGTTTCAAAGAAATTGAAAACTAACCAGAACTAACCAGGTCACAGTATTCCTCCTTCTTTTTTTTTTGCACACAATTCTTGATTTTTCATTTTTTAGTTCGATATATCAATTAGTTTTCTGCGGTCATGTGATATTGAAATGTTTCACGAACTATTTCGTAATCTAATCATTTCATTTAAAGCTTCACTGTTGCATGGGGTTTCAGAACGCAACTACTCCGAACAAGTTTCAGGTTGGTCTGCATGTAACGGGGGTTTGTACCTCGTTTAACGGGGTTCTTGTTAACTCCATGGTCTTCCTGTCGTTTGCCGAGGGGTTGCGTCCTATGGGTGGACGCACGCTTGTTTAACTAAGGTGTTGCAACCTTATCCCGGTCCCCAACCCGTCGGCAAATGTTGTCAAGTTCGATTATTCAATTGTCTAATCTGGCGCCTCCGCCAGAACGTACGATTTTTTCACTTTTCCAGTTTTCCTGGAAAATGCTGGAACTTAACGGGATACTGTTTTTAAATTATTGCATTGTCATCGGTCCTTGATACGTGTGCAAAGTTTCAAAGAAATTGAATCGCTGGAAGTTGGTAAAAATTAGGCTCAAAGATTCCGTTACATAGATAGATAGATAGATAGATAGATAGATAGATAGATAGTTACAACCCAAGTTAATAAAAGCGTGTTAAAGATTAAGAAAAAAACTTCATATGAACATATGTCCTAAGCGTCTTGGTTTTTGACCAAAAAATCCAATACAGATATTTTTTTAAAATGGTGAATGCACCAGAAGACACGTTTTAGCATTTAAGGTTTTTTAAATTTAATTTACGGTTTTCGCGTAAATAACTAAAAATCATTTTTCGGCATGGTCATGTCGTATCGCTTATATCAAATTTTTAAGTAAAAATAACCTTTTTCCACGACCGTTAAAAAAAATGCTGTTTTTAAATCGATAACATGAAGTTAAAAGTACCCCATTCTAGTACACTACATAAAGTGTTCAAAAAAGTCACTTTTTTAACACTTTGAATTAATGTTTTGTTTTTATGTCTTATACAATTATATGCAATGTAACAGTAAACGCGACATCAAGAGAACCAAACGGCCAAGTTACTTTTGATTTCGTCATTGTTTCTTTTAGTTCGTGTGTTACTAGCTTTAAAATTTGACAGTTTGCAAATAAATTTAATAGAAATTATTTAAAATTAATAGTAATAATGAATTTGGATGACTAAGAAATTGAAAAGACATTTATACCGTTTTAGTATTATTTCTACAAAAGGTAAGTACACACAATTTTCTAAAATTAAATAATAAATGCATAGTTATAAAAATGATAATTGTCTCTTAAAAAGTAAGAAGGCTATGATTTTTTTGTTGCAATAAAATAGTTGTAGCTGCAAAAATTAAAATTAATGAGTTTGGATAAATAAAACATGTATAAAATTGTATTTTGGGAAATTTTTATACGGTCATTGAAATATAGTATGTAACACATGCATCAAGTGTCTTTTGCTTATGGAATTGCCGCACTCGTCTAACGGCTCATTGCTGTCAAACTTCCCATTCGTAAAATTATCACTTTATACTTGTTACATAAATTACTATTATTATTTATTCTATTATTAGATACGGATTCAACCGTGCCGAGAAATAGGCGCGCTTGTGGCGGCTACGGTTGCATCGGCAAGCGTCGATCTGGAGTTAAGCAGTGAACTGCGCCTGGACGGGTGTCCGGCGACAGCGGTGTTTCGGGCAGCGGCACACCGGTGTTTTCTGCTCGAGGATGCGGACCGAGCAACAACCATCCACGTTATGGAATGCACGGTGTGTGAATGAGCAGGAGTAGGGTCAAGGTACAATAAGCCATTCAGGCTGCAGTGCACCTAAGGGGGCGATCGTCGGACCTGGGTGGGATGACCCCGAGAGGGTGCGACCATGCCGAGAAATGGTTTTATTTATTTACGCGAAACCCGTACATTATCAAAAAGTCAAGAGATTAAAATTTGTTCCAGACTAAATGGGAGTTTTTAAAAATATTTATATTTTAAAAAATACAGTGGCGTACTATTTTTTATTAAAAAATATTTACCTTAAAGCCTTACCTTATGGATGGCACTGGTAGTTTTTTTCTTGTATTTGAAAAAATGTCTTCTGATGCATAGTCCCATAAACGTTTTAAAAATATCCAAATTGGCAAAAAAGGTATTATAAAAAAATTTTATTTCTTTTTTTTAATTTTTAACACCCCGTAGTTTAAAAACTAACATATGTTTATATCTTGTTCATATGGAGATTATTTACCCTAATTTTTATATTATAAAATCAGTCCTAAAATGTTTTGCTTACGTTACTGGATCCCTTGTATATTTTTAAATTTCAATTTCAGTTTTACAGCAGTGAACACCTATTTCATTGATTAACGACCAAAAGCTAAAAGTACACAAAAATTTAATATAAAATCTTCAGTGTGTCCGCGGATGAAATAAATTTTCAATATTTTTAATTACCCTGTTGGCGATTTTTATTAACCCTGTTGGTGATTTTTATTAACCGTTATGCTATTTTAGATAACGCAAAAGATTTTTACATAAACTTTTTTGGAAATATTAAAAATTAAAAATTTACGGGAATAGTTAATTCCATCCGTGAACGCACTGTATAATTAATATTAATTGTTTTAAAGCTTTTAGTTTAATTTGGGTCTTTAATCAATGAAACGGCTCTTTAGTGCTACAAAACTAAAATTGAAATCTAAAACTACACTCTTGGACAAAAAACCAGACAAAAAATATTTGGTTTGAATTCAATCTTAAATAATTTTTTGGTTTTGTGACAGATTTAAAGGATTTTTTGTCCAGTTGTAGCTCTTTTCATTGAAATTACTATTTATTATGGGGATTGCAAAAAGTTTTATAGGAGTAGGTGTTATACAGGGAGAGCCAAATAATGCCTTTTCCCCAAATTTTCGAACACCCTGAGGAATAATTTAACGTCAACATTTTTTACCAGTGTATTTGATTTTAGAGCTCAATATTTTCTTATTATTTCTTTTTTTTTATTTATATTAGTATCTCTATTCTAAAATAAATCCCAATTTTTAAAGAAAACAAAGATATTGGGCAAACTTAACATTTAAATAGTCATATTTTCGAAATTTATATGACAAATCTAGTATTTTTTAAAAGATCTTTAAAATATAATTTTATTGATGATATAATATACAGGGTGTTTTTATTTTAAAATCTTACTTTGTGTCGTATCCTGTATATCTTAAGAGATAACAAAAATCTGATCTAATTAAATTTGATCTAAATTTTGTTTATCTTGTTTTTTTATGTCCAGACGTGTATTAATTTTTATACATGTGACAATAAACAATCTGATCCAAGAAGGCAAATCTGCCAAATTTCAAGTGCCATATCTCAGAAACTAATAATGTTTTTCTAAGGAAATTGCATGCTTTTGGGTTGTTCCATTAGTCTAATATTGTTGACTTTTCGGACAACCTGTATATTATTTATACTCTTTGTTATTTATTTTAAACAAGGCAGATAATAATCAGCATACAAGGCGCTAGCTGGGTTATTTTTGCATTTTGTCCACTTTGCTCTTGTATAACCACTTTGAGAGGTGGTTTACAAGTTCGTATTTTATAAAAGTCTTTTGTTGTCATGCGCAGAAAAGTTTGAGTTTATTAATTTCTATACATGTGATAATTAAAAATCTGATCCAAGAGGGCGATTCCGCCGAATTTCAAGTGCCACATCCCGAAAACCAATAGTTTTTACTGAACTTATTTTATGTTTTTCTAGATGCTTTTGGTTGGTTCCATCAGCCCTATATTATCGGTGACTTTCCGAGCACCCTGTATATTATTTATACTCGTTGTTATTTATTTTAAACGAGGCAAATAATAATCAGCATTTCAAGGCGCTGCCTGGCTGGTTCATTTTTGCATATTGTCCACTTTGCTCTTGTATAACCACTTTGGCCAGCGGTCTACGCTGGAGGTTCTTAAGCCGTACCGATTGTTGGTACCATAGAAAGTGACCAGCAAGAGGTGAGTGTTGGTATCACAATTTCAATTAGGCGGTATTTCAAGGTAGTTATATCCACTGAGTTTCTATATTTTAGAGTGGTGGTGTAGAAGTTTGTATTCTATAAAAGTCTTTTGTTGTCATGCGCAGAAAAGTTTGAGTTTATTATTAATCCTTGTATCACACTTGTATGAGGCCAAGGAAGATAAACTTTTAATAAGGAGAGCTCGATGTTTTATATTTGTCCGAAAATGTAAGTTATGTTTGTGACGTCACCTTTTTGCCATAATATTCTTTTATCTGACAAAATAAACCAATACTTGCTACCACTAAAAAACATCACACAAAAATTGTATCTTAAATTCTCTGTAAAAAATATCCAATGGTTTACAGGTTTTAAAATTCTCTGTAACTGCAGTACTAATAACTACTCAATTTAACTATAAACAGTAAAAACTAAACATATACAGGTTTGGCGAGCTGAATCTAACGGATTGCGTTTTAATGTATTAGACACTAATAGATAGAGAGTAGACAGAGAACGACTGCATAGGTAACCGCCCACCGATAGCGACGCCGATTCTCGTACTGCTCGGGTCCGCTCGATGTGAATGTAAATTTCGGCTGCCCCGCAGTGCACTTTAGCAAGCGCTTGGAGATGGGTAGGTCAAATAAAGTATTGGAATTTCACGCGCTCACGACAGATAAAATTTATGTTGTTTTTTAACGTGCCCATAATAGCAAGTCAAAAAAACAACATATGCTCAAATCTTAAAAACCTTTGGTGAAAAGAAAATACAATATTCTAAAATAAAATGAAAAATAACTCTTAAACAAAAAAATAATTCTAATTAAATGGATTATTTAATAAGGTGTTCAAATACACCTCCTTGTTGGGCTTCACAGTATCCCAACCTGTCGTAAAATTCTCTACGTACATTTGCTAACATTTCAGGTGTAATGGACCTAGAAATATTAATAATTCTAAGCCGCAATTCGTCCAAATTAACGGCTCTTTCATGTCGGTGTTGGTAGAGAATTTCTTTCAAATAGCCCCATAAGAAGTAGTCGCAAGGCGTCAGATCTGGAGATCGCGGAGGCCATGGTATGGTACCTCTTGTGGAAATAAGCCGTCCAGGAAAAGTGTTTGTTAAATAGTTCTGCACTTGTCTAGCGTTGTGAGCGGGACATCCGTCTTGTTGAAACCAAATTTCATTAAAATTAACATCCAAGTTTCGTACAGCGGGTATAATATTTTGTTGCAATAAAAGTAAATATCTCTCAGAGTTCAAGGTACCATCAATGAAAAAAGGACCTACAATGTGGTTGGCTAAAATACCAGCCCAAACATTTACCTTTTCCGGGTATTGAGTTCGTAATGGCACACTTAAATGTAGATTTTCCCGAGACCAATATCTCACGACTGAAGAATTATGTCGACCTAGAAGAGGAAAAGATGACTCGTCTGTAAATAAAATATTACTTGTGAAGTCGTCATTTTGATCAATTTTTTCTCTTAGGGTTTCACAAAACTCCATGCGTTTTATTTGATCTTCTGGAAAAATCTCTTGAGTGTTTTTAATTTTGTAGGCTTTGTACTTATTTCTTTTCAAAATATCACGCACTGTACGGCTTGGAATATCAAGTTCTTCAGAAATTTGGGAGCTAGAACAAGGTTCACTTATTTCCACAAAAAGCACACACATTGACCTCATTTTCAATCCTAGCGTCAGGTGTTCGACGAGGTTCCTGATCGCCACTAGAACATTTTGCACATCGATTTACACATCCCGACTGCTCAAACTTATGCCAGATATTATAAATTGTTTTAGCAGTAGGGATTTGCTCATCAGGATATGCAAATATAAAACGGCCGACAACTTCTTCTGCACTCTCCGCACGACAATACCATTTAATGATATTAATCTTTTGTTCAACAGTGAAGACCATTTTTACTTTATTACTGTATCCGCCTTCGTACCAAAGGTTAAAATAAATTGTAAACATAATCGGCTAACACGTACTTGGTATGCGAAAAATTGCAAACGAACTTTGACCGGACTGATAAGCGCAACGACGACGCGATAGCCGCCGAGGGAGGAGCCAAGCGTGTTCTCGCTCTACTCCGTCTTTTTCTTACACATTGCCCAAAAATCATATTCGAAACTTTTCAAGCGCCGAACGTGTATAAAAGTCCAATGACTAAAAAGCAAAAAATAACATCAAAACCTCGAAAAAAACCGTCCAGTACGATTGTAAACAAAGAATTACGGAAAAAGATTACGTCACAAAATTTAGCGAACATTGGCTTAAATGGGATCGAGCGCTCCTTATTAAAAAGTTTATTTTTCTTGATTTGAGGCATCTTGGTGACAATGCTCTCATCAGAGTTGGATAGTATTCGAATACCCGGTACTCTGAATCCTATTCAGAATAAATATGGCTGGTATTCGAACAGTATTTGACTTCCTCTGTGTGGTATTCGGTATTCGACTAAATACTTTTTTGGTCAGTATTCAGAATCGTGGATTGTAAATACCTTTTTGGAATCATTGTATTTGAATACTTGCTTTGTATTCATAGTTCGTTATTCGAATCCTGTTTTCACATCCTGGTATTGAAATTCCGGTATACGAGCACAGCTTTTGATTGTTGAAATACCGAGATTTCAAGTATTTGAATACCCAAAAGTTGTATTCGAATACCGGAATGTTAACTCCAGGATTCAAAATAAGTTTTTTAGGAAGAAAGTAAACATAAATACTAAATAAGAATTCGGGTATTAAGGTAAACCAAGTTTAATACAAATACAATTTTGTGTTTTTTTTTTTGTTTGGGAGGTGAGGACCAATTCTTTTGATCTTAAAAAATATTCATGAGTGATGAGCGAATCCTGCCATATAAATACAGCGGTATTCGAATACTTTCTTTCTTGGCATTCGAATAATGTTTAAAATACGGTATTCAAGATTTGTATTCGAATACAGGATTTCAGTATTCGACCCAACTCTGCTAGGTACTCATAGGTACGATGCTGAGAGAGAGAGTCCAAATAATGGTACGATCCGTAAAATGATAAGCTGCTGTTCTTTGAAAAGCTCTAACTAAGGTATTGAAATTCTACACTTAAAATTTTATTTGGTATATTTAATGTGGTATTTTTCAATGTATAGGTTTAAAAAATATATATATATATTTATTATAATTATCGCATTAGTGGTTCCCTTAATAATCATAACGTTTTCCTCATATCGTTATCATCAAGTTATAAATTTACATTCCCCTTAACTTACTTATTTTTAATCTTGCAAAAATAATTATTTGTTATATAACGGAAAAAGTTCTAGATTTTAGCTCGAGGTTGTGTTGTCTTCCGACGTGAACCGAGAGCTAAAATATAAAAAAATTCCGTATAGAATACACAATTTTTTCTGTGACGGAAAAACGACGATTTAATATTAAGAACATGGACTCTAGAGTAAAGCTTTAAAAACGAAATATACAACAAACCGTCGGTTGCCATCGCAACACGATGAAGCTTGGGCTTGGTTAGGGACTCTCACTTATTCGCATTACACATAGTTCTCTCGGCGTTTTTATTACCGTCTTCGCATTTATCGGCAGTAAAAAACGGAAATCTAAACTACTTTCATAATTATTTAGTTATTTTTTACAACCTATTTAGTTATACAGCCAGTGCCGGATTAAAACATGGTGATGCCTTAGCAATGTATTCCTGTGGGGCCCCTATCGTGAAATTTTTTGAGGAGCAAAAACAAAACAAAAAAGTCCTCACCTCTCTAAAATGCATTTGGCAGATCAGCCTTACCCAAGTGCTAGCCCATATGCTATTTTATTGCTCTTTATTGTACTTCCTTTATGGTACATCCCCCCGCCCTAAGCAATTGCTTATAGGTTAATTCGAAACCGATACGTGTCTTCGAAAAAAATTAATGTACAAAAAATAATCGTATCTCGGATTTATGGGCTTAAAAAAAACTATTTTTAAATTAATGAAAGATATGTCGGCTATATTTCCAAAACTAATAATTGTGAAAGTTGCGTTACAAAAATTTGTAACAAACTTGACCAAAAGAATTACTAAAAAGTATTTTTAGTATTCAGAAATGTTTAATTATTTATTTATTTAAAACATTGGAAAAAATACAATAATATTAAAAGGTAAATTATACAGTTTTGTAAAAAATCGAAAAACAAGAGTTTTTTTGTTTTTTTCAATGTGTCAAAATTTGACAGCTCTTATTTTGTAACTGTCGTTTAGAGAGAGCAGATGTTTAAAAACATGAATGATCTTTTCTGTTTGTTATGACAATTTACGTCATTAAAAATAACCTTAAAATCTACAGGGCGCATCATAAAATAGTTATGGATTTTTTTGAAATTCCATAATTTTAACATGCGAAATTAATCTGGGTGGAACGAAAACGCATTCATTCAAATTTAAAAAAAAAAACGGAGACAAAACATTTTTAGATGTCATAAATGTAAAGTTAGCAAGTAAAATATTTTCTTGATTTTTAATGCAAAAATTAAGGCGTCCTATAAACAATCAAAAAATAAGAATATTTTTGCTATTAGAAAAAATTGATTGCTTTAATTTGAAAACAAAATATTTTTGAAGCCACCTTGTACATCCAGTACCAGATACATTTTTTTTGCAAAGTTAATAATTTAAAAGTTTCCTATGTGGTGAGAACTTTTGAAGACACGCTGTATAGTTGTAAGTAATAAGATTTTGGTGAGCTTCCAAAACTTGTGCAAAACTCTTAAAACTTATTATTTTCAAAAGATTAAAAAGAAAAAAACATATTAACTGCAAAAACGGTAACTTAGTAAGCTGAAAAGCGTTTTTTAAATTTAAAATTTAAAAAAAAAAAATTGAGAATGAGAAAAACAGACGAACTAGTGTTAAATTGATCTCTACTAAGGCCAAAAAGTTATAATTATAATCTTTAATGACAAACCACGAGTCGCCACTGCATAATATGATATTTTGTGGAGCTTCAAAAACCTTTAAATTGCTTAAATCCTAATTGTACTCATTTATATATTTTTTTATAAAATATTTAAGCAAAGGCATCTATTACTAATAATAATGATAGCCAAGCTTAATTAAATAATATTTCCCAATATAAAAGTGAATGTTGTTTCAGAAGTACCTACTCCGGTACTGCTCAAGTACCCAAACCACTAATGCACCAAGTGGGTACCACCTCACGAACCAAAGTTAAGTCACATTTCAACGTATCGCGAGCTACTTCGTGCCGCAGTGCGTTCCATTAACTTCTTTAAGAAAAAAATATTAATAGTCAAATTCGCAGATAAAAACACACGGTATATGTGAATTTTCTTTGTAAAATTTTGCCTTTTTTATTCAGATGATTCAAAATTTTTGCGACTTTTTAACGAATTTAGAAAGCAGGTGGAAAAATATATACCCGACTACGTTTCGTTACTTTTTCGACTAGCCATCTTCGGGGTATACGCGGTTTCTCCCGTTCGCGTCTTTTCCTGTAAAGGATTTTATCAATAGAAAAATTTTGTCTCATTTGTATTAAAGTTTTTTTGGTAATTTTGGTGTTTTTCATTAAGAAGTAAAACACGAAGTTTTCAAATTGGCTTCGGTACTTAAAGATCTTTGCTTTTGTACCTTAGATTCGTTGTTCTAACAGCAGTACTTAGTTTCGTGACCTACCTGTATATAATATACGTAGCTAAGGAAGAAGATTTTAGTTTATCCTAGAAATATTGACTTTTTAAAAAATTATTGTGTTCTTGTGCTTAAAAGTGCATTTTGACTGGTGAATTATGTTCTAAAAGTCTTGATTTTCTCTTCTTTGGAATCATTTATTGGTGATTTAAACAAGTTAACTGTTAAGGTAAGTGTGTTAGATATGTATAGATTTATAGGGCATTTTAGCGATAACTGAACTGATCTATGTTTGTAAATCTTTTTGATTTTATATGTAGGTAATTAGAGTCTAAAAATGCTTATACAGGGTGATTCAAATATCGATCACGAAACTTAAGGAGGTGATTCTACTTGACAAAATTAGGGTAGAGCTTCATATAATTTTTTTCAAAATGTCATTCGTTTTCGAGTTACAAGCCGTAGCCAAGTTCAATTTTTATTTTGGTTTTTTTCGCCAAATTGCATTTATTTTTTAACCAATCCAGTTTATATTTGGCACACAAATCGAGCTTTGCGGATTCTTAAATTTTAAGATAAAAGTACTTTTTTAATACCGCCAGAGGGCACTTTACCTAAAACTTAAAATTTATTTACATCATAACTTTTATTTTGACAAACATCGCAAAGCTGGGGGCGCCATTTTATAAACAACCAAAAACTTAAAATATAAGGTACTTTCTATTAAAGTCGATAAACCTCACCGTTTAGGCACCAATAGTTTTCATCAATTTCAATAAAATTACCTACATACATACAGGGTGTCCAGTAACTCAACCGACAAACTTAACGGGGCGATTCTACAACAGAAAATAAGAAAAAAACTTCATATAAACATATGTCCTAAACGTCTTAGTTTTTGAACTACGGTGTGTTAAATATTTTAAAAAAACCTTTTTTAATTTTTAACACCTCGTAGTTCAAAAACTAAGACGTTTAGAACATATGTTTGTATGAAGTTTTTCTTATTTTTGTTATAGAAACGTTTGGTTAAGTTTGTCGGTTGGAACTTGCAACTATTTTAACCAGGCTCTTTCTGAATTTTCTTATGACACGGGTATTTTTCCAGACAGCTGGAGAGCTGCACGTGTCCAGCCTATTCCCAAGAAAGGATCTAAATCTCTTCCATCCAACTATAGACCCATTTCACTCCTCTCAATGCTTTGTAAAGTAATGGAGAAATCCATTAACTCGCAAATTCTTAGGTATTTAGAAAAGCATAAAATTTTACATGACAGGCAATACGGATTTCGTCACAAGAGATCTACAGCAGATCTTCTTTCCTTCGTTTCACACAACTGGAACAAGTCTCTTGAGTTTCTAGGTGAGTCCCAGATCGTTGCTCTTGATATATCTAAAGCTTTCGACCAAGTCTGGCATGACGCACTTCTTAATAAACTTCCCTCCTACGGTCTTCCAACTAAACTCTGCTCTTGGCTCTCCAGTTATCTTTCTAATCGACGTATATCAGTCATTGTTGATGGCCACTCTTCAAGCTTTCACGAAATTAATGCTGGAGTGCCACAGGGTTCAGTACTAGCACCAACTTTGTTTCTTCTTCACATCAACGACCTTCTTTCTTCCACAACCAATCCCATTCATAGTTATGCTGACGATAGTACCCTTCACTCCACTTTTCAGGTTCCCAAACCAATCTCTCAACCCGACTTGGAAAGCAAACGCAGGGCGATGCAGATATCTCTTTCACAGGATCTCAATTTGATATTGGATTGGGGCGCCAAAAATCTCGTTCAATTTAATGCATCCAAAACACAATCATGTTCCTTGTCGCGAAAAAAATCATCAAACACTCATCCTTTGCTTATGAGTGGCCAGGTTTTGCAGAGCGGGGACACATTTAACCTTGTGGGCATCACATTTGAGAATAACCTTAACTGGCATAAACACATTGTATCTATAGCCACCGCGGCTTCAAAAAAGCTTGGATTTCTTTTCCGAGCCAAAAGTATTTTTCTCCTTCCAATTTATACACTTTGTATGTGTCCCAAATTCGACCCTCTCTGGAATATTGTTCTCATGTCTGGGAATGGCATCCCCTACAACCCTCAGCATTCTTGATGCCATTCAAAGAAGGGCTGTTCGTCTTATTAATGATCCTTTACTTACTCAAAGACTTCCTTCTCTTGCCCATCGTCGAGCTGTGGGAGATCTATCGCTCTTCTATAGATACTTTTACGGCTTCTGCTCCGACGAATTATCCAGTATAGTCCCTCCTCTTGCAGCTCCCAACAGAGAAACTCGTGGTGCCGCGCGTATGCATCCCTATACAGTTCAATTGGACAGGCCCCGAACTTCCATTTCGTTCGTTCTTTTATCCCTAGAGTTTCTAGACTGTGGAACCTACTGCCAGCGGAGGTCTTTCCTTCCCCCCAAATCTTCAAGTTTTTAAGTCCCGTGTTAACAAACTTCCTCTTACCCTGCTTAAGACACCCACGGTACGTTAGTATTTAGGCTTTCAGCCTTCGTGGATTGTCCAAAGAACCCCCTTTTCTATTTGAACTTTTTGACATTTGTGTTGATGGAGGAAGGGGATAACCTTAAACACGTAAATTTTGACAAAAAGGTGTGTCCGCCCTAATAAAGAAATTGTATGAGGTGGTGCTTTTGTATACATTATAATTTTGGGCTTAGGCGTCCCCAAAAACCGCCCGCTAGCTACGCCAATGAACGTAATAATAATAATAATAATAAATCTACCTAATATTATTCAAACCTTTGACGTTGATTTAAACCTTTATTCAAATAAGCTTAATAGTATTCTATTTAAATAAATAAAAATACTTTCTCCCTGTTGTTATTAATTATATTATGATCTCTGTTATTATAATTTCAAGCCATTTAATTAAAAATTATTAAGATGAAAAAAAGATTCACCTAGTGAGATGAGTGTGCGAGATGAGAAAACAATATGGTAATTTTTCGTGTGTCTTAAATTGTATTTTTTTACTTTGTTCTACAACTTTCATCTTTATTGTTATGTTATATATGCTTTTTATTATTATATCATTCTTCTGATTTAATTCTACATCTGCCGGTAAACTTGGCAGCAAATAAAAAGAATAAATGAGAGGAAAATGCTGCATTTTTACTCAAATTTTTGAAGACACTGTAAAATAATTTAACATTACAAAATTTTTACCAGTGTATTGGATTTTAAATTCCCACCTTTTCTTAACTTACCGTTTTTAATTTATATCAGCACAAGAATAAATATATTAACCAGAAGGATATCTCTTTTACCTTGAGCGGCGCAGGCTGTGACCTTCGAGGGCTACTAAACCGAAATTCTAAACCGAAATTGCCAGTGCAGTAGTGAAAGGCGAAGCAACGACTCGGTAACGGTCAATGTATTTTATATAGTTTATTGCGATACGTTTTATTTTTCTGGACTATAATATTCTGTTTAGTGATTTTTCTGTGAATTGTGTAATTAATTACCTATCATGGAAGAAGAAAGAAAAAAGTAGGCCTTGTTTGCAGTTTTAAAAATTGTAAAAACAAATCCTACGATGATGGTGCGAACAAATTTTACAGAAAACTGTGAAAATGATATGAATAATTTGCTTCTAAGAGTATCCGATGTAATTAAACAGAATGATAATTTTCCTATTATTAAACCTCCAACAGTGTCAGAAAGAGCGGATATACCAATTATTATTGACACAAGTTACCAAAAAGATACACTGCTAGAAACTAATTTCGTAAGATATTTTGCTGGATATCTAATTAAAAAATGTTTAGCTGTACATTCTTGCGAAATTTGTGAGGCATATTCAAAGGCATATCAAGATCTAGATGAAACGACTTTGTTTTGTTACCATAAAGCATATAAAAATGCTAATTTAGACGTATTTGGAAATTTGAATATGCCTCACAATGACTTCGTAAAGTTTATTTCATTATTAGAAACTTTATTTCAAATAAATTTTGAAAGTATTGTAATACAAAAAAATTAATTCAAAAGTTTGAAAATATCTGCAAAAATACTAGTTTTTACATCCTTGTGAAAATTTTCCAATTAATTATTTAATTAAATTATTTGGTAGAGTTAGATTATTCCATACACTCAAATGTATAAAAACAATAATTTCAAAAATGTTAAAAATAGAAAAATTGTCATATGGAAAAATAAATAGACACTTGTGTAAATTATACAATACATATTTTAAAAAACTGAAGCGTATCCAAAGTAAATATTATGATAGAAATGTCAATTGCCCAACGATTTTATTATTTGTCTAATCAATACCCCAGATTCATGAGAAGATTGGTGCGATCTGGTAGCTAGGACTTACCGAATTATTTTTTAGCTTTTAGTACAATAAAACCGTTTAACATAAAAAGTTTTTTTACATAATTTATTTTCAAGTTTTTAGTTTTGTTGTTAGTTGATACTTCTCATTCTATTGAGTTCGCCTTACTATAACTAACCAGAACTAACCAACGATTCTATATTGAAGTAGTTGTGGAAAATATGTAATTCGCCATTTTGCAGCAGCGTCCATCTTGAATTTTATTTTTTTTATAGTGAGCTCTATTCTACCAACCAAGTCCTTTCATTTGATACCCATATTGAGGTAGTTGTGAGAAAAATATGTAATCCGCCACTTTGTGGCGGCTGACCATTTTGGATTTTAATTTTTTTATAGTGGGTTCTATTCTACCAATCAAGCCCTTCCATTTGATACCCATATTGAGGTATTTGTGAGAAAAAAATGTAATCCGCCATTTTGTGGCGGCGGCCATCTTGATTTTTTTTTATAGTGAGCTCTATTCTACCAACCAAACCCTTTCATTTGATACCCATATTGAGGTAGTTGTGAGAAAAAATATGTAATCCGCCGTTTTGTGGCGGCGGCCATTTTGGATTTTAATTTTTTTATAGTGGGTTCTATTCTACCAATCAAGCCCTTCCATTTGATACCCATATTGAGGTATTTGTGAAAAAAAATATATATAATCCGCCATTTTGTGGCGGCGGCCATCTTGGATTTTATTTTTTCATAGTGGGTTCTATTCTACCAATAAAGCCCTTTAATTTGATACCCATATTGAGGTTGTAGTAAAGTAATATGTAATCCGCCATTTTGTATCGGCGGCCATGTTGGATTTACAATCATAAAGAATATGTTATATTGTATTGTCATCAAGACTAAGGAAGTGTACCAAATTTCAGATCGATCGGTCGTCAGGAAGGGGGTCAAATTTCAATTACTAGATTTGACCCAAAAAATAATTCCAAATAAATAACAAACAGGTCAAGTAAAACCGTTTAAAAATAGTTTTTACATCCTTGTGAACAATTTCCAATTAGTTATTTAATTAAATGGTTTGTTACAGTTAGACTATTCCATACCCTCAAATGGATAAATAGAAACTTCAAAAATATGAAAAATAAAAAATTGTCATATGCGAAAATAAATAGACACATTTCATAATAATTATTAATATATCTCAATACGACATATTATTAAAGCATCTGTTTTATTTGATTGCATAGATGTTATAAAATGCATTATAATAATATTAAAATATATTTTTAAGAGATAGGCGCCTAAACATGTTAATTTCTTAGGTACGCTCATGGAAACGCCTGCAAATATATGCAGTTCGAGGTCATGAGACGCGTTAGAAGACATCAAAGAAGCCGCCTTCGAGATATCCTTCTAAACAAAATTTATTTGGATTATTTTAATAGGCATAACTTAAAACAAAAACATAAATGTGGTTTAAATATTGAAAATTAAAAATTATCAAAGCGACGACAGGACGATGAGGTACCTGGCAGAGCAAAACATTTTCCATGGTTCCGTAAGTCAAAAACCATTTTAAAAACTTTGTATACAGGGTGTCCGCTAATGAATGGTACACAGAAAAACCACAGATTCCTTATGCCAAAATATTAGATTTAACCAAACATACCTAATATCCAAAAGTTTATAATAAGGAAGATACGGGGGTGTCATAGTAAAAAGAAAAGTAAATTTATTTCGATAATTGTTCCCCCCTTTTTAAATATCTTAATAAAACGGTATCTAGGGGTTTTTAAACATTAGCTTTTCAGATCGAATATTAATTTTTTGTGTGTAGACTAGAGGGCGATGGGTACACTATTTAAAATTCTCTAAAACTACCCAATTTTTGTTACTACTCTGTATGTATGTAAACTAGTAAGCTTCTCTATGCTTTCTGCACAAAAAAGGTATACTTAGTAAGAATCGGTCTTGACAACCGTTTTAAGGTATTCACGTTTTAGTTGTTCAGTGCACCCGAAAGTATGTACCTTCAATAACATCGTATTAGCTATAATTACAACTGCTCAGATATAAATAGCTGATATCTAAAAACTCCTGGATACCGAGTTTTATTAAAATGTTTAAAACATATCAGAAATTATCGAAATGCATGAATAAAAAATATTTATATCCCTTTAACACCCCGTATCTTCCTTATCATTAACTTTTGGATATAGGTATGTTTGTTTAAATCCTAAATGGGTATTTTCGCATAAGAAATCTGTGGTTTTTCTGTGTACCATTAATTAGCGGACACTCATCTGTATCATATGTATATAAAAACACGAATGACTGAAAACTATTCGACTAAACACTATCAAAATCTCTAAAATAAAACGAGTCCGAACCAATAATATGTGAAGTCTCTAAACTAACCAAAAACATTAACAACTGGAAATCCTTGCAAAATATACAACCAAAATGAAAATGGCAAATTTCCACAGTTTTTACCAAACAAAGCTTCGACAAGGCACGACTCTGTCATCAGCTGATAATGCTACCAACTTTGAACAGAACTGCCAACCGAAATCGTAATTCTCACACCTCACGTCCCTGACAAAAGCTATCACCGGTCTTGCTTATGTCTAAACCCTTCTCAGTTGCATTTCATTTTTCAGTTTTCTGTGGTAAAGTTTTTGTGTACCTTTCAGTTTCTAAATTGTTAAGTTTATAACATCAAAATAAAGCATTGACACACCTATAATTAAAGAAAAAATTACTAATCATTATAAATTAATTAGTTGCTAAAGTACCTAGAGGTACTTTAAATTTGTACATTCCACTTGAAAGGCGTTTGGTTTATGTATTATTTATGTATATGTATATCAGTGTTACGTAAACACTTATGTCCGGGTAATAAGCTTTTAATTAAAATATCCATAAACATGTTTTAGTGTATTTCCGTAAGACGATGTCCCATCAATACGTCTAAAACACTAGGGGTTAAAATGGTTATAATAGGACCATTACACATTTTTTTAACTGAAAATAACCCTTAGTAAATAACACTACAATGTTTTTTTATTTAATAAGAAACTTTATAACATAGCGATCAGCAATTCAAATTTAATTAAGAAACAGTTTTGGTATTGAAACGCGGCGTGACGTCACTAGGATTATGTATTATTCATTCATAAAAATAAAATTAAAAATTTTGCCTTAAATTAAATACAAACAAACTTCAAACAAAAAGTTTCAAAGAAGAACTGTTGGCATTACTTATGGTCCTTTGCTTACAAAAAGGTTCCTTCTCTTGCCCATCGTTAGGCTGTAGGAGATCTATCGCTTTTTACAAGTCTTTCATGGTTGCTGCTTCAAGGAATTTTTCATGGTTTCTGCTTTAAGAAATTACCCAGTATAATTTCTCTCACTTGCAGCTCTACCGCTTCCCCCCACCTCTTTTTGTACGCCAGTGCCCGTCCAAATCCTTAAATCTCTTGTGATGTATGCAGAGTGTCCCAAAAAAGGTATTGTTGTGAGTTTAGTTTTTTTAATTTTTATTGGTACAATATGTGTACATTAAAATATTTTAGGGATATGACTTTTTCGAAACCCTACAACTCTTATACAGGGTGATTCAAAATCGATCACGAAACTTAAGGGGGTGATTCTACTTGACAAAATTAGGGTAGAGCTTCATATAATTTTTTTCAAAATGTCATTCTTTTTCGAGTTACAAGTAGTCAAAGTTCAATTTTTATTTTAGTTTTTCGCCATATTGCATTTAGTTTTTAACCAATCCAGTTGATATTTGGCACACAAATCGAGCTTTGCAAATTCTAAAATTTTAACCTTGGGTGAAAAATGCTCATTAGGTGAAAACCCATAACTCAGGAATCTGCCTTGTCAGACGAAATCACGCTGTGCGTCGTGATGAAGTAAAATTAAAGATATTAACGTAATAATACGTCAGCCATTGCACTAATTTTTAAAATATTCCAAATTTACAGAAATCTGAATAATTTATATTCTTTTTTTTCAAAGCACGACAATTTTATTACGTACATAAATTGATATTTTGAACCCGAAGTATATTTGGCTAAAAAAATAAATGTTTTATATTATGGATACAAAACAATTTATTGTATCGAAACCTGTATCGAAAGATAAGCAGCTAATGAATAAATTGTACTTTCCAAATTCGCCAAACCCATTTAATATGTGACTGGCCATTTTGAGTGAAATGGTTTGTTTTGTTGTGACGTGATAAATGCATTTTTTTTTACTTTTTTATTAACTGGTTTTTGATATGTCGTAAAGATATAACCGTAGGTGAAGAGAATGAATATTAAATTTTATTTGTGAGAGAGTTTTATTGTTTAGGACTAGGTGTTAGGATTTAGATAATCTTAGTAAAAGCTTTTTAATATATAGCACTGCACAACAGCAACAACAATTATACTTAAGAATGTACCTGTAATGTTCAACAACAGGTTGAGATAATAATTAGTAATTTACAGGTACTTTTATTTTGTTACAGTTCTCGGCGATATCACAAGAATAATATTTTTCCTGCAAAGTATTCTCTAACAAGGTTAAACAGCTTTCAGATTCTTGTAGCTTACAAGTTCTTGTGCGACCGTTTTCAGTATTTCCTATTTTATCATACGTAATAAGTAGTTTAAGTAGAAAACATTTTTATGAAGAACTTCGTACCATTTAGGTGTATAAAAATTTAGATCAGACGATAAGTTGCCTAAATAGAATTTAATGCATCTAATTTTTGCCTTTTTAAATAATATCATCACAACCAAATTAATAAATAAAAAGATGTTTTCTACTGTTGCTCTGAATAACCCCTAGAAGTTTGATTCCATAGTTCTAAAACACCCTGTATTACCGTAGAAACATGGAAGCCGCCATGATGACTTACTGAGGGTGGTGCAAAAAAAAATTTTGAGGTCCAATATATTTTCATATGCAGAGCCCAAAAAATGGTTAAAGTGCAAGAAAAAAGTTTTCACCTTCTAAAAGTAGTTTTTCATGCATTTTTGCTTCTTTTCAACCAAAATTCTTTGAAGAGCAAAGAAAACATGATTTTTATCCAACAAAACGTACTTTTTCCTATATATTTTCTAACACTATCCAAAGCCAGAAGGTGCCAGTGAACCCCTAGCACCCCCTTTCGGCACCCGTGGCTAGAAAGGCCAAAATATTTCTTCTACTTAATAAAATCAAAACTAATTAGTGATTGAACCAATTTAAACGTATTATGTAAAGTTCTAATTCGTTTGCTAAAATCAATTTCATAAAATTTTCATTGTAATGTATCGAGGTTATGTGTTACAAAATGTGGGTTACCACAATACATAAGGAAGGTACCCAAAAAGGTTCGTTATTTGTCACATAATTCCGCATTACATAAGCATCATATTGTCGATGACATTCAGGACAATACATGTGATATCATAACCTGCAATAAGGTGTGTTTAGCTTCGACACCATATTAATTTTATATAAAGCTAGAGACGTGTTGTATACAAATCAAATAGGCCGTAATCGAAACTAAGATACATTGATATGCGTCAATAATTTTTTTTCCTGGTTTAAAAATATATAGATTTTTATAAACTATTTTAAATATATTAAATATATTTATTTATTTTAAATATCTGGTAATTAATTGCTTAATTATAATAAGCAGAGCATTTTAGTCGCACTGACATGTTAGTTCTTTCTTGGTTGTCCGAAGGGACATACATATATATATATATATATATATATATATATATATATATATATATATATATATATATATATATATATATATATATATATAGGAAGTTATTGATACTATCGTTGCATGGGGACAAAAGTATCACTTCGGTGACTATTTGCTAAAATAATGAAAATTATTTTTAGTTACGGATTTGTTTTATTTGCAAATAAAATAAATATTACTTAAAAAAACTAAAAAAAAACGCTATTATATGCAACCGAACTAAAATTAGAAAATAATTTTTCATTACAAAGAGTTTGTATTACAGTAATAAAAGGTCAAACAATGAATCATAATTATATACCTTAAAATAGAATTATAATAAAATTTAAGATCATAACAGAATAATTCACTTCCAGAGTAAAAAGCGTGGGGTGCATTTTACTATTTTTTTATAAGTTTTCCCCATAGATATTTTACAAATGAAATCATTATAACATTTTAATATATTAAGCACGCTTTCTTCTTCTGAAGTGAATTATTCCTTGTTATTACTCTTAAATTTTATTATAATTCCTATTTTTGAGGTATATAATTATGATTTATTGTTTGACCTTTTATTACTGTAATTACTCTTGTAATGAAAAATTATTTTCTAATTTTAGTTTACCTAAAAACTTGTTAGATAACTGAAAAAATATAAAATGAAATGTCCGATGGATACTTTAGAGTTTGACATATACTTTTGGAAAAATTAACTGGCAAAAGATACACCTATTAGGTATCTTAAGTTATCTGGTTAGTTCTGGTTAACTGTTTACACACATTTTTGGTAAACTATTTACCACATTTTTGAGACGCCAATCACTGGCCCAGTTCTCGTTTGGCGTCTTGTTAAGATTTTATTTTATTAGATTAAAGAATTTCAACCGAGTGCTAATGAACCTTTGTTTATAGTTTGAAACCTTTGTATTGTAAGTAACTTAATATTAAATATTTCATTATTTTATTTCTTTTAAAGTAATAATAACTTTTATTATATTGTGTCAGAGCAGAATAGTTCTACATAATGTATAAAAGTTTTAATTTTCATAAAATTTTAAATAAACTTTTTAATTTTATTCTGAGAAATGCCAAATAATATTTTGTTTAAATTCCATTAAAAGATGTGCCAAATAATTAAAATAATGGGTTTTAAAGGATGTAAATCACAAATTGTTTGCCACTAAAAATTAAAACTCGGTAATACAGACTATATAATCAGATATAAAAGAAATTAGCAGTTTTGTAATAAATGAAAATACTTTTTTTTATTTACCCCTTCCTCCTACGAAATTTAACCCTGGTTCCACCTTGACGGTAATCTAAGTTAACGTTACCGGACCAAGACAAATACACCTAACTTGACAATTCCCTTTCTTCAATCTGTCGTAAGTGTATGCAATGTATTGTGACAGTACAATAATATTATATTAATGGCCCCCCTTGTATATGGTAAAGGTAACGGAAGTCTTCAATATGCATTCTTATATGGTAGGTTCAATGGACTTGAGACACTATAGTCTTCTTAACTTATTTTAAAAGGTATACGAAGAACATATTGATTTCTGTATAAACAAGAGGACACGAATCGTTTTCGAAATATTCATCATCTGACTTGATAACCAAAACTAACCTTAATTCACTGTTTGCCCCCTTCTTTTTGCACTCAATCTCTTGATTAAAAGCTAAATTGGTACATTTATTTACTAATTTGGTACGAATGGATTTCCATAGTATTTCCCTGAGGCGCCCATAATTATGTTTTACTTACATATGAATCACTAAGTTACCTTAAAGATTTCGGTAATTTTATTTAATCGGCGTACTACTGATTTTAGTGAAATTTAAGGCATATTTTTTCTTAATTTTCTGACTTAAAACTGCTAAAAAGCGTGTCCAAGTGTGAACCGAAAAATTAAAGCGCTGCCGCTACCGATAATATTTTTATCTGACAAACCAATAAGTGCTAAAGCCTAAGTACTAACGTGCCAGCCCAAGCGAGGTAAGAGGGAGTTTGTTGACATACTTAATACTTGAAGATTTGGGGAGCGCATCTTCGCAGGCAGCACGTTCCACAACTGTAGAAACTCCAGGATAAAAGAACGAACAAAGTGGAAGTTCGGGGCCTGTCCAGTTGGACCGTATAGGATGCATACGCGCGGAACCACGAGTTTCTGTTGGGAACCGTGAGTGGAGGAAGCATACTGACACCTCTTCAGAGCAGAAGCCATGGAGGTACCTATAAAAAAGCGATAAATCCCCCACAGCCCGACGATGGGCAAGAGAAGGAAGCCTTTCTGTAAGTAAAGGATCACACGAGACGAATAGGCTCTTCTTAAATAGAATCAAGAATAGCTTTAAATGTTTTGGACGCCATGCCCCAGATATGATAACAATATTCATATAACCCTAAAAATGGAAATCGTAAATAATTCTGCCCGCTTCTTTAACAAAATGAAATTGTATTAATCCTTTACATTTAGTCAATTTTGTTTGACTTTTAACCTCAAATTCGGTTATATTTCCTCTTTTTTTTACCGTTAGACAGTGGTTAGACATCTTCCCAGGCCGCTAACAACTGTCGTAAGCTGCTGTAAGCAGTAAACAAAGAAAATATTTTAGTTTTAGGCCTTGGCTACGATACAAGCGGTGAGCGGCAAGCAGGTTATATAACGCCTCTGGGGCCGATTTTCAATTGTGGGAATGAGGATTTGAAGAAAAGGCGTCACTTTTCTTAAATTGCCTACTTTAAAGTGTAATAAAAGGCAAACAAAGAGAAGTTTACACCCTTTTCGTCAGAAATTTCTACTCCCAAGTAGTGAAACAGGCCCTGATCTTTATGTTATCATAAGAAGAATTTGTTTTTTTAATTCAGGGAGCTCAAGAAAAGTAGGCGTTAAAGAGCTGGTTTGCTGCTCAAAATCGAACAAATATTATGATAAAGTTTCTAATTAAACTGATTCTAAAACGCCGCCACGAATTCGCGGAATCATATAAAATCTTTTTTCTTAGTTTAAAAAGGACCTACCATGGGTAGTGAATTGGCGTGGTCAACCACCTGTCATAGAAGCTGCGGGTGTATTTTCTCGACCAGAAAATCACCTCGTCTACCTGCCCAAGAAAAAAGGATAAGAAAAGTACTTTTTTATTTTTTATTAAAAGGTCCGCTAAGGGCAATATTTTTCTTTTATTAATTTTTAATAAATACAAGTGACAAAATATAACTTAAATAAAAAAAAAAATAAGAAAATATATAAAAAAATATCTTGTTGTAGTTTCGGCAAAGAATTATTATTATTTATTAAATTGTAATTTAAAAGATTTTTTTAATTTGAAAATTTGAAAGAATTTAAAATGCATATTCCCTTCCCATTTAAAAAAAAATGGGGTTATGCCCTGGTGGTTAGAGGTTATAGTATGCAGAAAGTATAACTACGTATTTTTGTAACTGTGAGTCTTTTAATTTTGAGTTTTTAAAAAAAAATGTATAAAAGTTTGTTGCATGTATTTATCTTGCAGAATCGCCAACCGAAATCTTGACGCGTAATTTCCGGACACCCTGTATAAGCGGCTGTTTTATTTTGGCTGGTTCTAATAGTTTTGGCTATATACCATTATACTAGTGACTTAGAGAACTCCTTTTGAAACTTGAATTTTTTTTGGGTGGGGGCTCAACAAAAAAAACTTTCGAAATTCCAAAATTAAACTTTTTTTTCAAATTGTTCCTCTTAAGGCTACTAGCATGTGGTATATTTGATGTGGGTCTCATGCCCCAGTTTTAGATATAATCATTTGAAAATATTATCTACGCCAGTGACTAAAACAAAACATTTTGGGAAAACCAGGCTTAATTTAGTATCACATTTCGTATATTTTTCCGGTTTTGGACTTTCACAGTAAAAAATACAATAATTAACAAAGAACAAATAAATTACGAATTAATTAAACAAGAAGTTTTATGTAAAACACTCTTGTTTGTTAATTTTCACATATTTATCAGACAAAGCTTAGAATTAAAACAAAATACCATAATATTAATAGACATATTTAAAAATTAAACAATGTAATATGACACGTTTTTGTAATAACTAACAAAATAATGGTGTTTCCTATTTAATTGAAT